>CM076578.1:77535079-77800442 GCA_034641835.2 Pinus albicaulis
TTATTAAAAATTATAATTTTAGTTTTGTTTTAGAGAATATCTAGAATTATATTTTCTTAAAATATCTTAAACGACGGCCAAAATTCATGTCTTATGTGATCTCTAAATTTTTACTGTAAAGTACTTAAAATTTTTAAATGTATTTGAATTCATGGTCAATTTAGATAATAATATTAGTGATGGTAACATTGATATCCTTTCCTTTAACTAGCATCTGAACAAAATTATTGATGTATAAAATTCAAAGTTCCAATGTTTTATGGACAATAAAAAATTATTAAAAATAATAGTTTTAGTTCTGTTTTAGAGAACAACTAGAATTATATTTTCATTAACACCATCTCGATTGTTATTATAATGTGTTACAATGTGTTACAAAATTCTTATTGTATAGATTGTTGAAAAGTGTGTTCTTAAATACATTTTCATTTGCATTTGCATTTTTGTATACAAGTGCATGTCATTTTTTTTACTTTTCATTGTACATTTTGTTTATAATATGTTTTTTTTTCTCTTGTATTAATAGGGGAATCATGGAGAGTGGTAGTTCAATACCAGCAAGTGGATATGAAAATTCTTCTCTTCCTCTAATTCCAAATGGTAAATTCCAACAAAGCACAAACCCAAAGAAACACTTGTTAAAATTTGTGAAGAAAATTACTAAAAACAAGAAAAACAATAATGGTGGTTATGAAGAATGGATGTGCACATTTTGTAACCACATGTTTAAAGGAAGTTACAATAGGGTATGGCATCATCTTCTATCCATACTTTGTGACGGAGTAAAGGGTTATACATGAACTATTGAGAAAAGGATGGAGTTAACAAAGCTTCATATGGATTTCCTAGGATATAATGTAATGAACTTGGGAAATGATTGTAATTTTAAAGTACCTAGATCTCCTTCTGATGATATAAAATATCCGGTTAATCAAAATGCATAAAACTAATTTGAGTCTTTGGGGGGGGGGGGCGGTTTACTTATGGGAGGAGTAAGATGCCTACTAGTTTTGATTAGGAACAAATTTCTAAAATCTAAAATGTAGTACATAGGGATGAGGCTGATGATGGTATTGCTGATTTTTTTATGGAAATGGAATTTCATTTAATACTACCCGTTCTCCACATTACAAAGAAATGGTTCAAAAAATCATAGTTGTTGGCCCAGGATATGCACCTCCAAATTACAACAAAATGAAGACATCATTGTTAGATAAGAGGGTGACAAGAATGAAAGGGCTTATGGGTCCCCTTAAACAATATTCGATTTATTCATGATGTTCAATAGTTATGGATGGTTGGACAGACATTCAACAAAGCCCATTGTTGAATATTATTGTTACATCTCTAGTTGGGCCCTACTTTTTAAGATCAATTGGTTGTAGTGGGAAACTAAATGATGCTACCTTCATGTTTGAACTATTGAAAGAAGTAATTGATGAGATTGATCCTTCAAATCTAGTACATGTAATCACATATTCAACCCTTGTTTGCAAAGAAGCGGGTTTGATGGCTCAAAGTCGATATAGACATATCATTTGGACTCGTTGTTGTGTACATGACTTTAATAATGTCCTCAAAGATATTAAAAAAATATCTTGGATTGCTAAACTCATTTTAGATATAAGAGATGCACACATGTACTTTTGCAACCACCATGCCTCTTTAGTAATCTATAGGATGTATTCAAGGAAGAGGTTTTTGGAACCTGCAGAAACAAGATATGCTACATACTTCATTCTTCTTCAATGTATGGTCGAGGTGAATGCATGCTTACAAGCCACTGCTATTTCCCAATAGTGGAATGCATGGTCTGGATGTAAATCAGTGCAAGAAAAAAAGAGATATCAGTTGTATTTGTATCTGCAGTTCTTCCGGCGGCAGTGTTTTCAGTTGGGTACGTTCTCATAAAGAATTTCACCCCTCCCTCTCTCTCAGGCCTCATGCTTTAGGGGGGATCTGTTACACAACATTTTGTCACCTTCCCTGCAATCCCTTGTCCCGTACATTGGAGGACTATTCCCGTGACCTGTGAACAGTAAAATGCCCTGAAAACACCTTTATGGCATCCTCCTACATGAGGAAAAATATCCTCCTGCAGAAAATTTCCTCTGAAAAACCCTAAAAACAAATGTTTTAGCCTTGGCGCAACTAGCTAGTTCATCCCTCGCGACAATGGGGGAAATCCACACTATAGGGCGCATAAGTTGGCGCTCTGTCCCTGTGTTTCACTCGCGCCAAGCTTATTAAAGGATGTTTTTTAAAAATAAATGGCAGAAGTTTGATTCTAAAAAACTCTAGAATGAATCATCAAAAGAAGTTGAGTGGTTTGGCTCCAGATCTCCATGTATAGGAAGTGGTTTTCCACCTCTCATGGAACCTTCCTAAGAGATAGGACCTATCCCATGATTATAGGGATCCCAACTTCCCTTCCTCCATCTATAAAAGCTTGCCCTCTCCATTTGCTAGCTAGTTGAACTTGTAGGAAGGAAACTATAGCTGGGAAACTATTGAGAGCAGAGCCGAGGAGAACCCTGTGAGAGAGAGAGTTTTGTCAAATCCCTGATGAGCATTTTTGAGACATGCTCCGCTGCAAGCCCCGCCAAAGGAAGATCAAAGCGTCAGATCATTTGGTTTTAATCTCCCTTTTATCATTTATAATATAAGTGACTCTAATTTTGGTTCCATTCTTGTGTTTACACTTTTATGTGATGCAAAAAATTATATCTTCTATGACTTATACATAGTTACATGCTTTAAGTATTACGTTGTATGTCATTGTTTCTTTGCATGTGTACAGGTATCTAGATGTGTCAAATGGAAGGATTGTGATCTATCAAGCTAGGGACAAGGAGCACCACTTCTTCATCGACAACAGCAGCGTGGGATTCGAGGTAGGATACTTATCGCGGTCTTTGTCTTTCTTGTAACTAGGAACCACCGTCATTGCGTGATTCGATTGTTGCTAGACCCAATCTAGGGCTAGTGGGATCGCCTCTATCTACAGAGGGGATTTACCTCTTCAACACTTTCCCATGCCGATAAATACATATGAACATAAATATATGTCCGCTGCTATATAAATTAAGAACTATGTCATATCCTATTGGTAAGCCACAACGCTCACATGGGGGAGGTTGTGGGGTCAGGCCACGACCTCCACCCTTTCGCTATACATCACATTTTTGAACTTGCCAACGACTTTGAACTTGCCTTACCTCTAAGCTCAAATTTTTTTTATGGGACAATTCTATGTTGATAGAAGGAAGGTAAATCTATTTAATTATATGAAATACCAAAGGATGAGAAGTGGGAATTATGGGGTGGGGGGGAGGTTGCAGTCCATAGGGAAAAAATCGAGCCCAACAATGGGCCTAAGAGGCTACTAAGAACTTCCATTTGGTTGTCCCATTGGAAATCCATAATTAAATTTGATAATTGGAAACCCTAAAAAGTAGACATAGGAAATAATCCTCAAACTCAGAGATAATGGATGAAGTTGGGAAATAGGTTTCTAACCTTGGTCATACCAAGGGAAGGTAAAAGTAGTATTTCAATGCCATATCACTATACTGGAAAATTAAATCCCTTTTGGGAAGGGTCCTTATAGAAAAAACATGAAGAAATGTGTAATATATTTGCAAGCCTTGAGGACATATGGATGTTAGGATAGATAATATTGAGTGTCACATTAAGTATGTTTCTGCTACGTTTGCTTCCCCGAGATCCTCTGCCATGGATCCAACACCTACTACATCTTCTATCTCTTAGCTTCTGAAATGTTTGTTAGAAGTTTTTTTCTTTTCAATTACATGGTAGATACTTAACTATGTTATAGTTGTTAATAATTTTTAAGTTTTGGAAAAATTATTCTATTGGTAGGTGGTAAAAAATATCTAGTTTCTTGTTGGTGAAGTTGAGACCAACTACTGAAAAAGCATGCTTAAGATGGCTAGGTGACTAATGTACTAGTTTAACGTGATTTTGTGAGACAATACAATGTTGAATTAAAAAAATTATGATTTTTTTAAACTTATACTACTATATCATGTTGCGGGAGATCCTTTGTTTTATTTGATATATGAGAAGACTCTAATCTAGTCATACAATTTCTCTCGATCAAGTGAACTATAAAACTAAGGGAACATTACTTTAAGGTTCCAATGTATTCTTCAAGAAAATCTAAATGAAGGATCACTAATGTTTAGACTAGTAACATTTGTTTTCAATTATTAAATAACTTGTTTCCATTGTTACATCACTTTTGTTTGTTACTATTTCTAAGAGTTATAAGTCTATAAATTGATATGAAAAATATCCTTCCATGCACTAATTTAGAAATTGTTATGAATTTGAAGAAAAAACATTGAAATATTGTTGAATGCAACTTATTTAACAAAATAAGTTCCAAATTTTAGCTATAAATTTCAAATATAAAGGATATTGTGTCATTTACTATGCTCCACCTAAATTTCCCTAAGAGGGTGTTATAAGGAAATATTTTATTTGAAAAAAAAAAAACAAAATACCTCATTTTCTATATGAGGGTATTATAAGTAAGTATTTTATTATCAAAAAACAAAGTTGAACCTTTTTTGAGTGAGAAGATGACTAGCATATTACATATACCGTTTTTTTTGTTTGTCAAGTTGCCTGAGTTGATATCTACAACCTTAACATTTGGATGGATAAATTGTGCCCCAGGGGCATGTATGCCATCAAAATAACCTAGGGATTACAGTCGTCCTAAGCCACAACAAATTTTAACATGACTATATTTTTTCCCATAGAGTTTTAAACCGACGACCTTCACACAAGAGAGACACTAAGTAGCACACCCCATCACCGTCTATTCTAAATCTCGTGGGATACATCACATTTATAATTATTATCCTGGAAGTTGATTGTTTATTCTTCATATTTTACATGTATGTTTGGTCATAAATTTGGATAGTGTTAAAATTGATTCACATATTTTTCTTATCATAGTTTTGTATAATTTTAATTTTAATTTACATCCATTTTATTAAACTAATAATAATTTTATAATTAGAATTTTTTTTTTTGAAAGCGGTACTTTTATATTCAAAATCTAGATTTACTTGGTCAGAAATGTTTTTACAATATCACATCAAAAATTTCATTATATTGAGCATCTATTTCCAAATCCAGTATATCCATGATTTTATTTTATTCCTTCTACATGCCTTAAGAACTATAACAAAACAGTGAAATATCCCATAAACCTGAAAAAAGGACCCAGAATCAAAACATAGCGACAATACATGAATAAAAATTATCCAAAGTTGGACTTGTCCACTTCCTCGCTATCGTCCTTTTCTTGGCTGCTCGAACCTTCTCCTACATCCCCTTCTGCTTCACTTTTTTGCAACTAAGCTACAACATCCCCAGGCAACCCTCCAATAATTTCCTTCACCTTACTGAAAATGTTAACATTGATCAGTTCCCAGTTGGAGATCAACAGTTCAGTCTACATTTTCACTATATTCTATGCCTCCACACTTTCAAACTTCACGTTGATGTGCTCAAAATTTTATGCACAATCCTTTTCCACTAGCAGTGGGTGAAGAGATCTAGCCTACCCATAAGTTAGTTAAACAAAAAATTTATGACCCTCTTCAAGCGAGCCAAGTCCTCCTCAGGGGAATGCCTATCATGTTCCTTCTTCGAATCCATGGCAGTGTCCTTCTAACCAACACTATTATCAAATCAACGCTCCAAACATGCCACAACATATGATTCAGGGGTAGTCTACATGTTCTTATATACACCCAATCCTCCCTTCTCTTCATTCTCCTTGGATCAAGCCATGGTCACCTAGAGATATTCAATCTGTAGGTCCATTAAATATTCTTGTTGTCCAATGGATCTGCTAAACTGCCCTTTCAACTAATTCACCAGATAACAAGATGTTTTTCATCTCTTCACCATTAATTCACCTAAGGAATACACATTCCTTCTTCCTCCCTGTGATGATGAATTCTCTATTCTTTCCATCAGAACCTGACAAGGGGAATGACAAAGTCTGGCTGAATATGAGGATTTCATCCAGGTACAATCCTATAAATGAGTTGGTGAATGCTCACAATATTTCATCCATCAGCCTCATGAAGGTTGCAGGAGCATTCGTTAACCCAAAAGGCATGACCAAACATTCAAAGAGGTCCTCATTGGCTTTGATGGTAGTCTTCCACACATCGGATGGTTTGATTGGTACCTGGTGATACCCAAACTTCAAGTTGGTATTTCTGAAATACTTAGCCCCTTTGACTTGATCTAGAACGTCATCAATCTATGGGATTGGGTACCTATACTGGAAAATGATCTTGTTCAACACCCGATAGTCAATACAAAGTCTCCAAGTTCCATCCTTCTTCTGCACTAACACGATCGGGCTCCCACGGGGTGATGAAATTGTCCGTATGTGACCTTTCTGCAACAACTCCTAAATCTGCCTCTTAATTTCATTGTTCTCTAGAACAAAGCGCTGATAGATCAGTCCATTGGGCAGCGGCGCACCTGGGGTCAGATCGATGGGGTGCTTGACCTGAGAGTGCAGAACCACCCCTGTGGGTGAGGTGAAGATCTCCTCGTACTCCTCCACGACCTTGCCCATTTGTTGTTGTCGTGTGGAGGATCCATGTCTCGAGGTCATGGCCATAGTCTTCTTCTTGCCCTGGGAGTGGCTCATTAGGAAAACAAATTTCCTAGTTTTGGAAATGACGTTACTGCATTTTTTTGCAGTAACCAAAGAGATAGCTGCAAGCAGTGGTACCTTTGGTATCCTGTACAACTTATTGTCCAAAGTAATAATAACAACACGATGTCGAGACTCATACACATATTGTCGCTTCCACAAGTATGGTTGGCCTAATAATACATCACAAACATCAAGAGGAGCAATGTCACATAATACCTCATCCGTGAAGGGCTTGATGTTGTAGGGAAGGCGACATTGCTGGCTAACGCAGAGATCCAGTCCTTGGTGAAGCTGCTCGATGGTGTATGGCTATGGGTCTGTTGTGGTCGGCAAGCCCAAACGCTTCATGACCTCTATTGAAATGAGGTTCTTTTGGCTCCCATTATCGATAATGAACTGTAGTGGGGAACCTTTTACCCACATATTAGAGTGGAAGAGACGCTCCTCCTCCTCTGGATATTTTGGTTCCTCCTTCTGGATCTTTGCAATGGCAACGGTGTCATTTGGCTCTGCATCAATAATTGTCTTCCCTTTGTCATTCCCCTTGTCAGGTTCTCATTGAAATTCGGAGCAATGCATCTGATTCAGAAGACCTCATCTCGGCCACAAGTGATTTCTTGTCCCGACGCTCACTTGTGTTGTGAGTGGAGCTCTTATGGAACTCACACCACTTTCCTATGTCCTTCTTCGGCTTCATGGTGTTGTTATTTTCTTGTGGCTTTGGTAGGTTATCATGGGCTACCATGCCTTGTATTTGTCCTTTGTTATACGATTTGGGGGCGCCTTTCCCTTGATTTTGATTTGTAGATCCAAAGTATTGCTTCTTTTTTTTGAATTTATGCTTCTTAGCAGCATACCAGTATACCGTACCAAGCGAGGAGATGTTGAGGAATTTAGTTTCCTCCTAAATGTATCTATGCAGACAACTGCGTTACTTTAGCACCAAATTTCTCTTCGAAACTTTTATACCCAACTTTGTGCGTCTAGTATGGAACATATTTGTCAGCTCATGTACATCTTCATCACTTTGTTACCGCAACGTAGTCCATTGTATGTGCTTGTCCTCATAGCTCCCCAAAGGATAGTATTGTTCCTTGCTGGCATCTCGGAAAGAATTACAAGTGGGTACGACTGAGAATAGAGAGGGTTCCCCCTTGTCATTTTTCTCACAGTAGGTTTCCCACCAATCCTTGACATGGGGGTAGGTTTGAGGAGTGAAAAAATAATATTCTTCCCATTGGAAAAGTCATGAACTAAGAAATATCCTTCTAATATATTTTACCATCTATCTATGGTGTCTGCATCTATTTGGCACTCAAATATGGGTATGTAAAAGCTTACTTGTACCTTAAAAGGAGTTGCACCTCTAGAGTGGCTGTTGGATGTAGATGTGCCAGCAGTGGGAATTCGTTGAAGGATCTAGGAAAATTTATCCATCATCACATTCCTTTGTTTTTTGAGGGCCTTCTTAAGTAATATTTTGATAGGATCTCCTCCTACCTCATATTTTGTTTCGTCCTCCATTGGCGGCCATCGGGGTTTGCGAGGCTAATCTTGTAAAATTTTAACCAAATCAAGCCCTAACTCCTTACACCCCGACCTCGTTGGGGACATGCAAAGAAGGATCGAGAAAGAGAAAACTGCTCTGATACCACTGAATTGGATTTATGTAGGAACACAAAAGAATACACATATAACAATAAATATAAAAATGTAGCGGAAATAACACTTCATTTCATTAATATCAAAGAACTAAAATCTATTTACAGACAGAATGGAAATAAACTAGCTAGGGCGATGGTAGATTATCTTTGAGAAGAGATGTGGCGGCTATAACCTCTGAAATCTATGTTACAATGAGGCTCGAAGGCCTATATATTATTGAGAAACAATGGAAAACCCTAAACATCCAAAAACCTAACTCTAGGAGATGAAACACCAGAATATGGGCCCTGTCGGGGTAAATTGGTAGATCAATTTACGGGGGTTGTAACTTTGGCATACTATCTACGTTTGACACACATGATACATCATTAAAAAGATCTATCTAAGGACTACAATTTCTGATCGTGAATTTTGATCTCGGGCCGAAATCATATTTGTCGAATAAGCGATGCCCAAAAGATGTCGTTTAGGGCCTCAAAACGGCTCCGGAAGTTTAGGACCCGAAAAGCTACTAAAAATAGTAAATTGTGCTATTATTAAGGAAACTGAAAAATGGAAAGAAACAATGGTGGGGCCCCAAGTGGAATAGGCGGGTGGCCACCAATATCCACATGGATCATATAGAGTGAGAAGTGGAGAGAGAGAGGGAGTGACAAGGGAGAGATGGAGAGAGAGTATGTTTGGGGGTGAGATAAAGAGACAAAGAAGAAGAGATAGAGAGAAGAGGGGATAGAATGAGAGAAAGAGGCATATAGTAATAGAGTTGCAGGGTGGATAGAGAAAGAGAGAGAGAGAGAGAGAGATAGAGGAAGGAAGAGAGAGAGACTATATGAGAGAGTAGAGAGAGGTAGGGAAACATAGATGGAGTTGGAGGGGGAGAGAGAGGGAGGTAAGAAGAAATACATAGAGAGAGAAAGGTGGAGAGAGAGATAGGGAGTGATAAGGAAGATGGAGATAGAGAGAGAGGTTACAACGAGAGGGAAGAGAGATAGAAGCGGGGGAGAGGGAGAGAAGGGGAAGAGAGAGAGAGAGAGGAGGAGGAGGAGGAGGAGGGAGTGATATATATATATATATATATATATATATATATATATATATATATATATATATATATAATGGAGAAATATAATGTATGTTTTTTTTGGTGACATAGAGAGACATAGGGAGATAGAGATATAGATGGAAGGTGGAGAGAGGAAAGAATATATACATGGAGAGAGGGAGGGAGGGATAGAGATATTGATAGATATGGAGTGAGAGAGTGTGCGTGCATTAGAGAAATTTTGAGGTCTAAAATGGGCCTCCTAAGAAAAAATTAGAACCAAAATAAATTTTATAAGAACCAATAACATTTAAGATGATGATGTCAACCATGGGGGATGATTCACAATTTCTTGGGTAAAAACAAAAAATATAAAAAAAATATTAAAATAATAAAACTACTTTTTCAATTTGTATTTTCAAATTATCTCCCTAATGTTTTGCTTAAATTTCGAGCGGGATTTCTTGTTGGATGAAAAATTTAATTCCTTATCCAAGGAGTACTGATGTTATATACTTTCGTTGGATCCTGTTACACGAAAAATGAGAAATACATGAAAAATTGTGATTACAATCACGATTTTCATGTATTTCTCATTTTTCGTGTAGCAGGATCAATCAAAAGTATGCAACATGGGTACACCTTGGATGATGAATCAAATTCTTCATCCAATGAGTGTTCCCGCTCAAAATTTGAGGAAAAAATTAGGGAGATAAGTTGAAAATACAAGTTGAAAAAGTAGTTTTTCCCCTTTTCCCTCGAAAATTTAACAATGTAATCAAATATTACTTTATTATTTCCACTATTATTTTATAATTTATTTAGGAGGCCCATTTTAGACCTCAAAATTCCCATAATGTTGGGGGTGCGATATAGAGATACAAAGAAGGCGAGATGGAGGGAGATAAAGATATAGATAGAGGGGGGAGAGAGGGAAGAAACTTTCTTGCACTAGATGCATCAATTTCAGTGTAGATAGTGATTTCTAATTATTTTTTATTTCTTGCACTAGATGCATTTATTTTAATGTAGATGTTGATTTCTAATGATATTTGATTACTTGCACTAGATGTATTGATTTCAATGTAGATGATTTTAAATCTTATTTGATTGCATGCACTAAATGCAATGATTTTAGTGTAGATGGTGATTTCTAATACTATTTGATTGCTTGCACTAGATGCATTAATTTCAATGTTGATGTTGATTTCTAATTATATTTGATTTCTTGAACTAGATGCATTGATTTCAATGTAGATGATTTCTAATTCTATTTGATTGCTCACACTAAATCCACTGATTTCAGTGTAGAAGGTGATTTATAATCCTCTTTGATTGCTTTCACTAGATGCATTGATTTAAGTGTATATGTTGGTTTCTAATCCTATTTTCTTACTTGCACTAGATGCATTGAATTGAGTGTAGATGTTTATTTCTAATCTTATTTGATTACTTGCATTAAATGCATTGATTTCAATGTAGATGTTGTTTTCTAATCTTATTTAATTGCTTCGATTACATGCATATATTTCAACGTATATGTTGATTTTTGATTTGATGTAATTTGATGTATGATTGTACATTAATGTTAAAGTGATTGGATTGACATTGAGCATGAATTTCAGTGTAAGCACGAAAAATTATTGACAATGTACATTGATTTTTGTGTTATAGTAATTCAAAATATTAATATTGGAGAGGAAGAGAGACAAGGTATGACGTTTACAACAACAAATCGAGCTAAATATTTAAATGGTTCATGATTTCAATTGTCCTTTTCATATAATCGATATGAAAAGATGAAAAAACTAACAAGGGTGACAATAAGAATAGTAGAAGAAAATAGTTTGAGATTGCTCACAATGAAGACTATTTGTAATTGACTACATTCTTATTATTCACATTTTCTATCATTCAACACTATTACTTTCTCACTTTGCATTCAAAATTTGTATTTCATCGTTAAACTTATTAACAATATTTATCATCTCATCAAACTCAATTAACTAAGAAAAATTAAAATTAAAATGACCAGATAAATCTTAGACATATAGATATATTTAAAATGATTATATTAATATTAGATGTATTTACATATTATTGATAAAATTAATCATATTTTCGATAGATTTTCCTTTGCCACACACGATTGAAACTAGCTTAGATCCATCTTAACTCGGGATTTACCAAGAACCGAGAGGGATCAAATCTCTCAAAGTGAAAACATTTCCTCAAGTTTTTCACTCATAAAAGAGGTTTGTACCTCGAGAGATTTGATCCCTCTCTACGCTTGATAGATCCGGAGTTAAGATGGATCTATGTTGGTAGGAAAAATCATATATGAAAAGCATATATATAAAAAGAACAAAAAATGGGTTATCTTTGGATGCCCTTATATGTCAATCTTGGTCCTTAGTGAGCAATATTGTATTACAAAAAATCTCTTTTGGAATGTGATCTTCCATATACCCTAGGATACATAGGAAGCTCCGTAGTCATAACTAACACCATATTTATATTACCTTTAAACCATTTTTCTATATGGGGCAATGAATATAAAACATAAGGATATCATTCTTAGGTAACTGGGAATTGAGCAGTATGGCTTAGAGTATAGTCCATCCTCTTGAGATAGCTTCATGAAGGACTAATTAAGCTATTAAAAAATAAATGGTATATTAGATAACTGTCACACACTCCCTTAATCATAAGATAATACAAAACCAAATATTGGCATGACTAGATGTAATAATCCAAATGAAATTCTTGCAAAAACTTCTAAAAGTTAATTTAAAGCACAAGAGAGAAATGATGAATTGGAATTATGCATGTCCATGTTGGAATAGAATCAAAAGCATGGATATTACCATAGAAAACGAGGTTGAACTGATGTGTGGTAATTAGGAATTCAATTTAGGAATTATAAAGATACTAACCAATGGTGTATTGATGAACTTAAGAAAAATGTTGATCATCTCTAAACCTAGATAAAAAGTAAAGAAGATCACAAAGAGATGTTATGTAAGAAGATTAACAAGTACACAAAGGAGGACTTTATGAGGGAATTATCAAACCTCCTTTTTCTAAATTATCCTCCTCAAGGATAGGATAAGGAGAATATGAGGATCAAGTTCCAATAACATATGTATAAATTATTAACACATCTAGTAAATAAGATGATTGAGTCCAAAACACTTGATTATTCATCACACCAAGATCCACAAAATCATAGTTTCAAATAAGACCAAGGAACTATTTCATTGTCAAGATTATATGAAGACGTTTGTTGGTAATGATCCCATAACATGGATATTCGAGATGGAGCAAGTTTTTGATATACAAAAACTACTAACTATACAAAAGGTACCTAGATGTATCCATGAATGTGAGTTATATAATGATGGGAATACAAATTTTAGAGAGATAATTCATATCACAATTTTAAAGGGAGGATTGAGAGATTGATGCATGAGGTTACATAAAATTTGTGAGCTAAAAAACTTGTGGATTAATGAATTTGATTTGATGAAATGTAATTATAATGAATTAGTAATCGTGAGTTTGATGAGTCCTCAACCTAAGGTTTAGGGAATTATCTTGGGAAAATAAGACTCTTGTCATATATAATTAGTTGTAAATTCAATGTTTGAAGTTGATTTTTTTCTAAATCTATTGGAAAACTTTAAATTGTCATTTTCAATAATTTACATAAAAGTAGAATTTCAAATTTCAAAACAAATATCTATTTCAACTTTAAATTTATTAAACACAACTTCCCCAAATGAGCCTCCAATAAGACTATCCACTCATTTTGCTATATTGAAAATGGTCTTTATTCCACCTTTCCTCTCATTTTCTACCCAAAACAATTAACTAACACATTTACCACATGTAAATACAAACTAAATTAAAAAATGACAAAATGTACATTGCACAACGAGGATTGAATGCAAAACATTGCACAACCATGAATGAATGCATAAAAGTTGAAAAAATGATTATCGTCCTTGGCCACAAGATTCCCATGTACTGAACACCATGACCCACTTTTCTCAAGCGTGAAAGAAATATTTGATTGCTGTTATAGTCCATCGACGAAATTCATAGATGGAGAGCCGCATATAGTTTTGTATAGGAAGTGTTCATATGTTAAAAAATTAATAACATAGGCCACAGATATTGAGGAACTTAATCCCATCACTAAAGCGACATAATTAGACTTAACAGAAATACTATGCAGTTCAGTTAAATGTTTTCAAAACAATGATAAAGTAATGAAAATCGTGAAGTAACGAACAGAACGAGAATTTAATTACGCTGCATTTCTCGTAAATTCTTTAAAAAACAAAATCGTTAAGTGAACCAATAAATTTATGGATAGTGAAAAGACAACGCCCGAGATCAGGTTAACCAAGGTCATGATGGAGATCACATTAACGAGGCTCACATGGTCATGTCATGCGGACCATGAAATAAGTGCAAAATTTAATGTAAAAGAGCGTACCATCTAGTACATACGATAAACAATATTTTTTTATTTATTAATTTTTAAAAATTTTAATACATTTTAAATTTCTGATAAATAGTTTTTTTTTTTACCTGAATTTTTTTTTTTTTATAACTTGGATAAGATAAAAATAATCAATATCATTTTGTTTAAGAAGTTTAAAAAATATAAAGTAATTATTTTATAGTTATTGAATATTTAGATTAATATATATTTTTCTAAACTATAATAAAATGTCAAGTTTTACTAGTACAATTTTTTGAGGATGAGTCTAGTCAAAAGGGTGACCCAGGATCAACTTCAAAGAGGTTGTTGGGATCTTGCTAGGGAAAGAGAAAAGTTAAATCTAGTTAGCTTAGTGATGGTGTGGTGCTAGGAGGAGGAGACAAGTTAAATTCAGTCTAGAAGGGAGAAAAGTTAAATTCAGTCTCGGTCTCGTGGGTCGATCACAAATCAAGCCTAATGTAATCTGTAATGAACTCAGACCACTTCACAGACCAAAAAAAAAAAAAAACTATAATAAAATGGTTTAATACTTGACAAACCAATTTTTTTTTATAATAAAATGATTTAATTTAAACTAAAGGCAAACAAATTTAACTCTACATCAATTATATTAAGGTAAGTATAACAAGTATTGTATGAGAGTGTAGTCCCTGCCACTTATGTGGAAATTATGCTTTAAAAAAATTGTAAATTGATATATGAATTGGAAAAAATAATTCCTACTAAGAAATCTTGGTGGGTAGCAACTACAAGTAAGTTTGCTCATTTCCAGTTTTACTCCTACTTGTTAAAAAGTGTTGAAAAAGACATAAATATGTAGTCTAGGTGACTATGAGTTATTTTAAGGATTTTACACTAATAAATCTGCTCATTTACATTTTTACTCCTACTAGTTGAAGCGTTAAAGAAAACATAAATATGTTATTTAGATGAATATGAGTTATTTTAAAGATTTTAATTTTAGATTATTTTTTATGAAATTTAATAATGAAAATTTATGGCAAAAATATTACAATTGCATTAAAAGAATATTACAGAATAAGTAATTCACATTGCATTGTTGCAAAATTAAATTTTATATTTTATATTTATTAATACTAAACTAATAATAATTAAAAAACAAATATATTGACATAATTACAACCTTAACAACCACTAATAAAATAAATAAACAACAACTAATAAAATAGATAAATAGCCACTTTTCTAAACTCTAAATTCCATAAATTCTTCAGTTTTATTCTCTAAATACAAGTCGATGTCAAAGATGTTAAAATCACAAGTTATACTTTTCTAAATATATTTTTTTATAAAATTCCATGTTTTTTTTTTCCCAAGTTGGTTTAATCTATTAATATAGAACATAATGTACAATGCAAGACAAGCCTCCGGGCTGCAAAGCTAGCCAACGCCGGAGGTAGTTTGAGTCAAAAAACAAAAATTAGACTGTCCCTGTGGGGGAAACCGACCTCATAGATGTTGGCCATGATTGGGAAACCAGCATTGAGAGAGTTATTTGAAAACCAGAGTTTACACAAATAGCCAATATTGTCATAGTATTTCCAAGTCCTGTGCCTACGCATGTAGTAAATCATTGCAAAAACCAAAAAGAGGTAAGGAGACCTCTCAAATGGCTAGTTGTCCCTGTGTGAGGGAGGATTTTCTCCACAATTGGGTAGTTGTAATCGTCCTCGACACCTTCATCCTTTTCCTTGGAATGCTGGGCAGTATTCTCCAAAGAGGAAGTGCAGCTTGTATCCCGCTTTTGCTTATCCGAGAGATTTTCTGGAGTCCTAGGGAGGCCTGACAGAAATCGTGGACTTCCTTCTGTGCTTGTTGGGGCCTGACGCACTCCTATAATTCTGCTCGTCCTGGAACACTACCGTGATGGTGGCTATAATTCTGGGCTTGTCAATGGTGCTGCTGAAATGAAAATGGGCAACATTTCCAGCCAGAGGCTGAGAGCTGGAGACAACATGGATAGGAAGGGGTCGACGAGAGCCAATTCCTCTCCCATGACCCCGACTACATCTTTGCGGCATGCTGGCTGAGTGGGAAGATAGAGAGACCTTGTGTGAGGACAAAGAGGCGGAATGGGAAGGCAAATGCATGCACGAGGCTGTAGGGGGTGACTGTGAAGGCGAATCAGTGGGCTTAAGTGAGAGACAAGAAGGCGGAGTAGTACAAGGGGAAGTGCGAGGTGAGCACGACAGCGGGGTGGCAGCAGAGGGAAAATGGATGCAGAATTGAGCGCAAGGATCAAAGTATGGTAGGGCCACGAGATGGCCGAATGCTAAGATGCGAGCCGAATGTAGAGTTGTAGAGAAGGAGCTCGAGAAGGCAAACAAAGAAGTGCTAAATATGGGTGGACGCGTCTCCATTGAATGCATCAGGTAAGTAGTAGCGGGGTGATGGCAGAATGTGCGAGCGATGAATGCTTGATGTTGAAACCCAAGGGCCTTTAAGGCCTTGGTACCATTCGCAGAGGTGGGTAGGTGGCTTGGCTAGATGTCTCTCCAAGGGCCAGCCACCATATTGTTGCCTTTAAACACCCGCATCCGGGAATGTGTAATCCTTATGCACCAGTTGAGTGAAATCATAAATGAGAGTTTCGTCATTGGTACTGTTGAGAGAGCCCTTGTAGAGGGGGAGATTCTGTTCCACTCCCTTATTGGCTAGGTGATCCGCAACCTTATTTGTAGTGCGCTGGATATGCTTGAAAGAAATGGCCTGAAAGGTTTTGAGCCAGTGTTCAATTTGTTCTAATATTGTCAAGAGGCACCAGCTGGTAGAAACTTTGGAGGCAGGGGTGCCTTGCTGGAGTCAGGTGGAGGCCTCAACGAGGATTTGAGAGTCCCCTTCTACTTCCAGGGGGAAGAGGTTTTCTTCTTTTGCAATAAGGAGACCCTGCCAAAATCCTTCTAGCTCAACTGAGTTGTTGGAGTCCCATCCAATTGAGCCAAAGTATATTTTGAGAGTGTTGCATAAAGAATCCTGAAAAATACCTCCAAAGCCTGCTGCTCTCGGGTTGCCTTTAGAGGCACCATCAAAGTTCAACTTGATAGAGCTGATGTGAGGAGGAGACCAAGAACTGGGAGAGTCTAGATGGGTGGATGGAATAGAAGTGGGGTGGTGATGAAGAGGAATGGATAGATGCCTGTTCTCCCAAATGATTCTCTCACGCACGGTGGAGGGAATGTGAGAATATTGCCAAGATTGGAGAGCAATGGTTTCCTGAAGGTTGCTGTAGAGGCTCGTCCAAAGGATATCCAGGGGGGTGCTTTCATATTTGAAAATTATTTTATTCCGTTTTTTCCAAACAGTCCAAAGAATGAATCTAGGGAGAATGGACCATAAGCTATTGAGCAGGTTTTTGTTGAAAGGTTTAGAGGGCCAATGTCGAATGGTGTTGATGACGTCTCCCTTGATTCTACCTGTTCTTCTGCAACAGATCTCAATTTTTTCCCACAAAGAGTTAGAAATGGTGCAGGAGTCCAATAATTGTGGCATGTCTTCTGCATGCTTGGGACAATTGGGACAACGAGATTTTCCTATGAATCTTCTTTTCAGGAGATTGTCCCATGTGAGAAGCCTCTTCTTGCTAAGGAGCCAAAGGAAATTAGATATTTTGGGCCAGATGCCTGGCCGCCAAACTTCAGTCCAGAGAATGTCCTTTTGAACTTACGTGGTTTGGACGAGCAACTGATATGCCTCTTTGGTGGTGAAGGATCCATGAGGAGTATTCCCCCATCTTAACTTATCTTCCTAGTTTGAAAATTGGATTTTCCTAAACTTTAGCTCTTGATCAATTTCCTCATAAGTTTCTTCCTGCCAGTTCACCTTCCATTGAGCTACCAGAATCCATTGACGATAGCCTTGACTGGGTTGTTGATGCCAAAATAAATTAACTTGATTTTTCTCTAATTGTTGTAGAACTTCTTTCCATTTCGGTTTTTGAAAAAGGTTCGCCAGTGCTGGCATTTGTTGCCATGAGTCTTCCCAAAGTCTGGCGGAATTGCTAGAGTTGATCTCCCAAAAGCTACGGGCTTGTATAAAGGTGCTATGTTGTTTAGCAGAGTTCCATATGAAGGAGCCAGAGGTCTTAGGGGAGAGTTTGATCAGATATACTGAAGGTCTATCGTTTACATATTTGGCCACCCAAAGTTGGGCCTAAGTATGAGGCTTGGAGAGCCATTGCCACCATATTCGTGCCCCCATCACTGCGTTACTGTGTAGTGGATCTCTTATATCGAGACCGCCTTCAGTTTTTGAAACAAAAGCTTCTGTCCATTTCACAAGTGCCCATTTTCTGTTTAACCCTGTAAAACCCCAGAGAAAATTGCGTTGAAGATTTCTGATCTGCTTTAGGACCCACTTGGGGGCTAGGAGAACAGAAAAAATATATGAAGGCATAGATTGGAGGATGGCTTTGGTAAGAACAAGTCTATTGGCAATGTTGAGCGATATATAGGTCCAAGAGGAAAGACGGGCCTTAATTTTATCTAGAAGTTGTTTTCACGAGGAGTGTTTGGTTGCAGAGTCAAAGAGCGGAGCTCCAAGGTATTTGGAAGGGAGAACTGCTATGGAGAAACCCAGGAGACGGGCTATGTTGCATTGAGTGGGAGCAGGCATGTTGAAGAAGAATATTTGGGATTTTCCAGCATTTATGGTGGTGCCAGAGGCTTCCGAGAAGGTATCCCGCAGTGATTTGAGAGAATTGGCTTCTTGCACAGAGGGGTGGCCAAACAGCATGTTGTCATGAACGAATTGTTGATGGGTTAATTTCTGGTGGTCATAAAGGGAGAGACCTCTGAGAGTGTTTTTGGAGGAAGCATGGTGAATGAGATGGCCTTGCCCCTCTGCCATGAGAAAAAAAATGAAGGAGGAAAGGGGATCCCCCTGACGTATGCCACGAGTGGAAGATAAGGGAGCAGAGGGATTTCCATTGAGCAAGATGGAGTACCTAGGGGTGGAGATAAGGTGCATGATCCAACGTGTCCACGTAGGATTGAATCCAAAAGAAACAAGCATTTGATTGATGTACTGCTAGCTTAATTTATCAAATGCTTTAGAGATATTTAACTTTAGAAACATACCTGCCCTCTTGAGGTGTTTCAAAGAATGGATAACTTCATGAGTGAGAATGATACCATCGAGAATTTGGTGGCCTTGAACATATCCTGTCTATTCCAGTGAGATGAGAAATTGGAGTAGCAGTTTGAGCCTATTGGAAATGACTTTGGATATGAGTTTGTAGATGAAATTGCAAAGAGAAATGGGCCTGTAGTTGTCAGGAGTACTGGAGTTTTCCTCCCTGGGTATTAAGGTGAGGAAGGTAGTATTAAGAGACGAGAGAATCCAATGAAGAGTTCTTTATTCCTCTACTAAATCCCATACCTCCAATTTGATCGTCTCCCAGAAGAAGTGGAAGAAATTTGTTGTGAAGCCATCAGGACCTGTGGCTTTGTTGTCTTTGAGTTGCGTCATGGCCTGCTCTACTTCCTGAAGGGAAACAGGTTTGAGCAACATAGAATTATGATCCTCAGTGATTAGCTTAGGGAGATGCTGGGTGACCCTGTTGATGGCTGGCCTTCTATCTCCAGCCGGTTCTTGGAGAAATTTTTTAAAGTGGGAGAGGAGTTCCCGTTCAATGTCCCCCTGTTCCTGAAGACACTCCCCCTAACTATTGTGGAGGAAGGCTATAATGTTCTGCCTCCTTCTTTGAATGGTGGAACGATGAAAAAATCTACTGTTTTTCTCTCCTTCCTTAAGCCAACGAATCTGAGACTTTTGACGCCAAAGGATTTCCTCTTGACGACGTCGCTCCTCCAGTTTTATGAGAAGGGTCTTTTCGAGAGCGTCGTAAGTATCCAATCTACCTTCCTTGATGATGCATTGTTGTAGCTCACCCATTTGCTGTTTGAGTTCTTTCTAGTGAGAAAAGATATTTCCAAAGCTGATTTCATTCCATTTTTTGAGTTTGAATTTGAGGTGTTCAAGCTTCTGCTAGAACTGGAACATTTTGGATCCCTCGGGTAGGTGGTATCCATTCCAAGATGTTATTACCATCTCTTTGAAGTCTGGGTGGATGAGCCAAAAGGATTCAAAGAGGAATGGTCTTTTTTTTATTTTTCCTGGGCGAGACCATTGCAGGAGAATGGGCCACTGATCAGAACCTAGCAGAGGCAAAATTGAGGTGTGAAATTCACCTCCTAAATGGATAGAATTGTCTAAGATGAGGAAGCGATACAATCTGGAGGCTATTTGTCGAGGGCCACTTCTTTTATTGGTCCAAGTATGAATCCCATTAGGGAAAGAGAGGTCTATCAGCCAATTTTTTTTGTATAAAATCTTTGAAGCAAGCGCTGTCCATCTCAAGTTTATTTATGCCTCCCATTCTTTCCTCCAACCTGGTTATCATATTGAAGTCCCCCCCGCAGATCCATAGAGGATGGCGTCTAGTGGAGTTGAGGGCAGAAATTGTGGAGAGGAGGGAAATTTTATGCTGCAGGTCTTGAGGAAAATATACATTGGTGAGGTGCCCATGTGAATTGGAGCCAACCAAGTGGAAGGTGGCTTGTATGAAATTATGGTTGGCATGAAAGTCTGACAGGGAGATAAGCTGGGGGTTCCAAATAATTTCCAGCCCTCCTGAGGCTCCATAGGTGTCAACTGATACTGACCTGCAGCCAATCCATGTTTTGGTGAGGATGGAATCCAGAATGCTGCTGTTACATTTTGTCTCCTGGAGGAAGACTATCTTTGGCTTGTATTGCTATATCATATTTTTAATCATCCGATGTTTGGAAAGGCTATTTAGCCCACTTACATTCCATGAGATTAACTTCATTGGGAACTTCTGGGGATTGGCCGATAGAACTTAGTTAGCTTGGGATACCTCCCAGATTCCACAAGAATTTCTCCCACTATGATTGTTCTTTGCAGATCTGTCTTGCACCCTCTTTTTTTTTACTCTTTCATTATCTTTTTTCCATCCCAGTGACTGCTTGCTTGTATTCCTAAAGAGTTTCTTTGTTGCGCACGAAAGATTACAACTTCAAGGCTATCAATTTTCCTGTTGGGAATATTTTCATAATCCTTTTGAGGGAAAGCAAGCTCTAGGGCTAGAATATCCAAGTCGCCAATATCGATGCTTTCAGGTTCCTCTTCCATATAGGTAGGCTTTTTCTTGTCATCTATAGATTCATTTGACTGAGAGGCAGAGGGGGGATCTCCATCTATTTCCATATGAGAATTTTTGATGATAATGGCTTTCTCCTTGTTGGTCAGGGGTGGGGGAACATTTGGCATAGAAGGAGAAAGGGACGTGGACGTATTTTGAGGCAAGGCTTTGGGGTCAGGAATGTCAGAGATTGGGTTATCTGGGGAAGGTTGCGCGGGGCCTCCTTCTGAGGAAGCATGGGAGGTAAGGATTTCAAATTTTTTGTTGGTGGAGGGAATGTTAGGAGCTGAGGGCGTTGCAAAGGGTTTTTTTGTGTGCTTCTTTCGACTAGAGACTTTGGTGAAGCCTTCTGCATCTGTGTTTTTTGAAGGAGGGGCAGGTTTGGGTGGGGTGTTCAGAGGGAAATCTCTGAAAAGATGACCATGTTCATGGCACTTTCTGTAATGAAATGGAACATGTTCGTAACCTATAGTTTGTACCCATTCAAATTCATCATGAAAGAGGCTTACCGAATCGGTGAGGGCTTTGGCGAGATGCATGTAGACACAGATCTTCGCATAGGAAGTGTATCGTCTGATTTTGGTTTCTTCCGCGATCTTGATGAATTCCCTTAATCCATTGCCAATGTCTTTAAGGGTTTCCTCATCCCAGTATTCCAATGGTAAGGAGTACATGCGAATCCAAACTAGTGCCCAGTTGAAGTATTCTTTGTTTGGGTTGAATCTTTCAATCCAATCACGAAGATAAAGGCTTGCAGAGTTGAAAAAATAAGGGCCTCCATCAAAGATGCGATTCCTATCCTCCAAAGAGTTGAAAACCGCTGTGAAGAATCCTTTAGGGCCCAGCTGCAAAGTGACATGCCCCTTGGGCTTCCATTTTGAGGCAATCCATCCCTGAAGCACTTTTTCAGTTGGCCAGAGGTCTATAAACTTGCCGATGAGGGCGTGGTCCTTCATGAACTGAATGTTTCCATTGATGCGATGTCTAGGGAGATCTATTTTGATACGATCTACTGCTATCGGAATGCATGTAGCAGAGGATACTTTTGGCTGAGCATATGGAGCGCTCTGGGGGTCCTGCTTGTCTTTTTTCACCTCGTTTGATTTCGTTTGCCCTTCTGCTGTGTCAGTGGATGGTTTTTGAGAGGAAATGGTCCGAATGGAAGTGTCAGAGGGTGTAGTGATAGGAGGGGGTAGGATCCCACCCCTCCCAAAGGTGTTTCCATGTGAAGAGGTCAGAAACAGTCATTCGAAGTGCGTAGGAGAGTGATATCAGGCCACCGCGAGAATAGAGAGAATCCTGAGTGTCTCCATTGCAGGGTTATAGAAACCCTAAGCCAAGCACCTCTCCAACGCAATCCCGATTTGGCCCCTCATCATAGAAATAAAATATTGATAAAATCCATGTTAGATAGACTGAATAGACAAAAAGTATATAAATACATTTTTTTATAAAATTCCATGTTGGATTGAATAGACACAAAGTACTGAAAGGTGCATTGGATGATTAGGAACAATTTCATTTTCTGTGACCAATTTGCAAAGTTTGAATGGTGAATGACGTGTTATGAATGAATAATACTTTAAATTAAACAAGAGGCATTAGAATGTTGAAACGCGGTTCGTGCATGTAAGAATTCTCAATTCAAACGGAAGGTATAATATTGAAATGTGGCTCGTCGATCTAAGAATTCTCAACTCAGACTAAAGGTCCGATCCTTTTCCAAGGATAGTGAGGGTTATTGAAAAGCTTAAGAGAAACATATTTAATATTTAATATAGAGTCTATTATAACTTTTTCTCCTACGGGAAGTTCACACACGAAGGAAAACAATATATTCGCTACTATACGTTTGTGAAAACACTTTATTCAATTAATATTGGTTGTAGTAGAAAAAATCTTTCAAAGGGAAGAAATGGTTATTTTAATGTTTACAAGATTAAAGATAGCGTATGATATACATTGATTTTTTTAATCTAGCTTTTGAACTCTATTATGAAGTTTCAAAATAAAATCTTTCAATTTTTCACAAAGATTTTACTAAATAAAATATTCCAAAAGCTAACTGCTAAACTATTTGCATAACTTTTCTTATTATCTTTATAACTCTATTATCTTGAATTGAATTGATCATTACCCTCAACATTAAAAAAAATACATATTACAATATGGTAATGCTGTAGGTCTTCAAATTCCATACAGGAAATCATAAAAAACATTGTCAATCTTATGATAAAAGGCAAAGCTTGTTTTCCAGTCTATCCACCCATAAATGAGCGGGGCAGTATATGCCCAGATAGGATTAAAACAGATACACTATCCTAAAGTAGGGATATACTGCCCCGCACATTTATGAGTGGATAGATTGGAAAATAAGCTTCGCCATGACCGCAACCAATATCTATTATAAACTATAGACTCAATGGTACATCATGGTAATGTTTCAAGCCTTCAAATTCCTTACCAGAAATCATCAAAAGCACTGACAACCCTATGATAAGAGGAAAACCAATATCTATTAGGTTATAGAATCATGTTGTATATGCCCAATTTAAACAAATAAGAAAGCATATATAACCCCATGCATTAATAAACCTATAGCCAGGTAACTCATTACCTTGATAATACTAATAACAACATTAACGACAAAAAAAAACATATTATAAACAAAATGTACAATAAAAAAAAAATAACATGCACTTGTATACAAAAATGTAAATGCAAATGAAAATGTACTTAAGAACACACATTTCAACAATCTATACAATAACATTTTTGTAACACAATCTAACACATTATAATAACAATAGAGATGGTGTTAAAGAAAATATAATTCTAGTTGTTCTCTAAAAAAAAACTAAAATTATAATTTTTAATAATTTTTATTGTCCATAAAACATTAGGACTTTGAATTTTATACATCAATAATTTTGTTCAGATGCTAGTTAGAATTTTACGTACTTTATAGTAAAAACTTAGAAATATCATAATGCATGAGTTTTGGCCTTCGTTTAAGATATTTTAAGAAAATATAATTCTAGATATTCTCTAAAACAATACTAAAATTATAATTTTTTATCATTTTTATTAAATGTTAAATGTTGAGATTCTTAAAATCTAAAAATGTAATATATCATAAAATTGAAAATGAATTAAAATGAAATTCAAAAGTGAATAGATAAGTTTGTTATCTAAATTATACTGGAGAAAGAGACAACTATAAGTATTTGTTTGGTAGTGATCAAATTCAATTTTGTTTCACATGAAAGCTGCCCAGTTATCATTATGATTAACCAATTAATAAAACCATCTAACATACCTAAAAAGCTAAATGGAAAATTGATACAATGTACCTCATACAAATTATATAAAAAATCAAATTAATATGTGGAATGATGTAATGTGGCAGATGGGTTTGATACTTTGTACCTGTGAAAGGAGCGTCAATGTTACTAATTCTAGAAATGTCACACACATCATTGGTGCATTTACTAATTTAATATGATTTTTTTTCCAAAGAAAAAAAAACATAATTTTTTATTATGAAAAATTATAAATATCTTTACAAGAACTAGTCAAGAGAGTCTCTTTGAAACTGAAATGAAACAAAACTAATATACTAATGGCAAGAGGAATTTCACATAAGGGAAGCAAGAAACCAGATTTTAGATATCACATAAAATGAGACTAAAAAATGAAATAGCCCCACAAAAGAGCTCACAAACAGAAAGGACAAGATTGAAAAATGAAATAGCCACACATAAGAACTCGCAAAGAGAAAAGAAAGAAAATAAGAAATCCTTGAAAATTTAAAGCCCTCACTATTGGAGTTTAAATTTTTAGAAGAAAACACAAAGTATTTGGAAACTCACTGAGGTTACTGGCCACAGAGAACCATTTCTTCCGACAGTATTTTCAAATGAATACAAGGCTACAACTAACAACTATGCGCTCTTAAAAAAGTTAACAATTAGAGTGATGGAGTGAATGGAGGCATACTCGCAAACTTTATGTAAGATTGTGAGTGAGTTTGGCAAGAGAAAGATTTTTTTTGCGTGTTAATTTGAGAAGGTAAGTTTTTTTTTGTGGCTTTTGCAGCAAATTTATAAAAGGGAAGTTTCTTTTTGGGTAAAACTTACTGGAAAGGTAGAAAGGAAGTTCTTTTTGGTGACAAATTTTGTTGGAAACTATGGAACGTCAATCATCATAATATTCAATGATTCTGAAACGTGCCCCAGCTCTGGTTGCAGCTCCTGCTGAAAATGGTAAGTTCCGACACCGTTCCAAAGCTCCCGGGACCGTAGGTACCTCTAGAATGGGTTCCCCATTTCCTGGGAGCCATTCCCGTGCAACATATCTTTTTAGATATTTTATATGGTTTTATTAATTGGCTAATCATAATAATAACTAGGCAGCTTTCATATGAAATGGAATTGAATCTGATCACTACCAAAGAAATACTTATAGTCGTCTCTTTCTCAAGTATAGTTTAGATAAAAAAATGTTTATAGTTGTCCCATTCTCAAACATAATTTAGATAACAAACTTATCTATTCACTTTTGAATTTCATTTTAACTCATTTTCAATTTTATGATATATTACATTTTTAGATTTTAAGAATTTCAACATTTAATATTTCAATAATTATTCAAAAATATTTATATACTATGTTATGATTTTTTGAGCTATGTTTTGATTCATGAATAAACATTTTCTGGTGTGTTTTATTTAGTGTTAGTTAATTATTTTATTATTTTTCTTATTTTGTGAGAATTTTGTAATACAATTATGGATGAGGATTTAATTATTTAAAATATGTTTTTATGATATAAATAAATTCAATATTCTAAAAAAATATTGTAAAATATCTAAATTGCACAACTTTTATAATTTTAAAAACTTTTCACATTTTTTATATATAAAATTAGCTTAAAATTTTAGTTTATGCATGTTCTTTTATAGGTATTACTAGTTGTCAATGGTTATTGTTAATTAATAATTAATCATTTTCACCAACTAAACAGACACATCTCTATGTGAGATCAAGACTTCTTTTAGTACATGTTGTATTTTGCTAAGTTGGAATTTTAGAGTTGCCTCCAAAATGATATTTGCGAAAAAATCCACTGGCCATGTCTACATATGTATAAACAAATGTAATGTATTGATGTGTTTCTGATTTATATTTTTGATATAGATGTTGAATTTTGCAATAGTGTTATTCTTTTGTAGAGAGAAACAATTTTATTTAACAAGAATTTAAAGTTAGGTAATTTTGCAATACTTAATCCAAAGAAATAAGATATGTAGCAGGGTATCAGGTGGAAAATCTTCATGCAAATAAAGCATATATTTGTGTAAAAAATCTCTAAAGAATAGATATGTGTAAAGAATATATATTTTATAACTAAAATTTAAAATTATGAAATTTTACAACACTTAATCCAAAGGTATAGAATATGTGAAAGGGTGGGAGCTGAGACTTAAACCATGAGTTCATGCGATCTCTATTTATACTAGATTAAATTTGAATAAAATAAAATATTTGATATGGGTATATACTATAAATCCATACATTTTCTTATATGTCTTGCTTCGAAGTTTCTAAGAATCATCGATAGATTTTCGCCAATTTTCATTATAAATTTGAAAATGAGATAATATTAATGGAAAATTTTAGTTCAAGTTATTGTTTTTAATTTCATCGAATTATAAGGAGAGAGATCTCCTTTGCCTCATACTTTTTCCTGATAGGAAACAGTTTTTGGAGAATCTCATTGTTTTTTTAAATATGGAAAATTTGATGGATTTATTTTAAATTATTTTATTATTATTTTAATTATTAAATTTTTTAACATAAACATGATTAAATTAATAATAATCTCCAATTTAATAATTATAATTTTAGTTTTTATTTAGAGGATATCTAGAATTATATTTTCTTAAAATATTTTAAACTAAGGCCAAAATTCATGCCTTATCAGATTTCTATGTTTTTAGTATTAGTGATGGTAACATGGAATCTTTTTCTTTAACTAGAATCTAAACAAAATTATTGATGTATAAAGTTCAAAGTCTTAATATTTTATGGACAATAGAAATTATTAAAAATTATAATTTTAAATTTGTTTTAGAGAACATCTAGAATTATATTTTCTTAAAATATCTTAAATTAAGGGCACAATTCATGCCTTACTAGATTTATGAGATTTCTAAGTTTCAGGGTAAAATACTTAATAATTTTAAATTTATTTGAATTCTTGGTCAAGTTATATAAGAATATTAGTGATGGTAACATGGATATGTTTTCCTTTAGCTAGCATAAAATTCAAATTCCTAATTTTTATGGACAATAAAAATGATTAAAAATGATTATTTTAGTTTTGTTTTAGAGAATATCTAGAATTATATTTTCTTAAAATATCTTAAATGACTGCCAAAATTCATGTCTTATGAGATCTCTAAATTTTTACTGTATTTAAATGTATTTGAATTCATGGTCAAGGTAGATAAGAATATTAGTGATGGTAACATTGATATCTTTACCTTTAACTAGCATCTGAACAAAATTATTGATGTATAAAATTCAAAGTTCTAATGTTTTATGGACAGTAAAAATTATTAAAAATTATAATTTTAGTTTTGTTTTAGAGAACAACTAGAATTATATTTTCTTTAACACCATCTCAATTGTTATTATAATGTGTTACAATGTGTTACAAAATTGTTATTGTATAGATTGTTGAAAAGTGTGTTCTTAAATACATTTTCATTTGAATTTGCATTTTTGTATACAAGTGCATGTTATTTCTTAACATTTCATTGTACATTTTGTTTATAATATGTTTTTTTTTCTTTTGTATTAACCAGGGAAATCATGGAGAGTGGTAGTTCAATACCAGCAAGTAGATATGAAAATTCTTCTCTCCCTCCAATTCCAAATGGTAAAGTCCAACAAAGCACAAACCCCAATAAAAACTTGTTAAAATTTGTGAAGAAAATTAATAAAAACAAGAAAAACAATAGTGGTGGTTGTGAAGAATGGATGTGCACATTTTGTAACCACATGTTTAAAGGAAGTTAAACTAGGGTATGTCATAATCTTCTATCCATATATGGCGATGGAGTAAAGGGTTGTACATGTACTATTGAGAAAAGGATGGAGTTAACAAAGCTTCATATGGCTTCCCTAGGATATAATGTAATGAACTTGGATAATGATTGTAAGTTTAAAGTACCTAGATCTCCTTCCCATGATACAGAAGATTGGATTAATCAAAATGCATCAAACTAATTTGAGTCTGTGGGGGGCGTCTACTTCTGGGAGGAGTAATATGCTTGCTAGTTTTGACCAGGAACAAATTTCTAAAATCTAAAATGTAGTACATAAGGATGAGGCTGATGATGCTATTGCTGATTATTTTATGGAAAATGGAATTTCATTTAATACAACCCGGTCTCCACATTACAAAGAAATGGTTCAAAAAATCATAGATGTTGGCCCAGGATATGCACCTCCAAATTACAAAAAAATGAAGACATCATTGTTAGATAAGGGGGTGACAAGAATGCAAGGGATTATGGGCCCTCTTAAACAATATTTGATTCATTCAGGATGTTCAATAGTTATGGATGGTTGGACAGACATTCAACAAAGCCCATTGTCGAATATTATTGTTACATCTCCAGCTGGGCCCTACTTTTTAAGATTAATTGGTTGTAGTGGGAAACTAAATTATGCTACCTTCATGTTTGAACTATTGAAAGAAGTAATTGATGAGATTATTCCTTCAAATCTAGTACATGTAATCACATATGCAACCCCTATTTGCAAAGAAGTGGGTTTGATGGTTCAAAGTTGATATAGACATATCGTTTGAACTCTTTGTTGTGTACATGCCTTTAATAATGTCCTCAAAGATATTGAAAAAATATCTTGGATTGCTAAAATCATTTTAGATGCAACAGATGCACACATGTACATTTGCAACCACCATTCCTCTTTAGCAATATATGGGATGTATTCAAGGAAGAGGTTTTTGAAACCCGCAGAAACAAGATATGCTACATACTTCATTTTTCTTCAATGTATGGTCAAGGTACATGCATCCTTACAAGCCACTATTTTTCCCTTAAAGTGAAATGTATGGTCTGGATCAAAATCAGTACAAGAAAAAGAGATAAGTGAGTAGCTTCTCAATGATGATTGGCAGTCTGATTGTAAATATGTTGTTTCTTTCACAGCTCCAATTATGGAGTTGATTAGGTATGCAGATTCTGATTCCCCCAACCTTGGAGAAGTTTATGAATGTATTGATACCATGGTAGGCAAGGTAAGGAACATAATTTTGGATATAAACCCCTCTTTAGAGCTCTTCCATCAAACTCATAGTATAATAAGGAAGAGATGGATCAAACTCAATATCTCTCTTCACATGGCTTCTTATGCCCTTAATCAAAACTAGTATATGGAGATACCAAATAGAGTTCTACTAATTGATGATGAATAAGTGAAACAAGGCTTTCTTGATGCCATAGGAAAAATATATACAACTAATGAAGCAAATGTAATGCGAGAATAATTTATTGATTTTTCTACCTTAAACCCTTCCACACTCTCTCAAGATGCAAGGCTAGACATCAACATTTATGCACAAAGGAATCCCATTGGATAGTGGAGAATGTACGGGGAGAAATCCCAAGAGCTTCGAAATCTTGCCTCATGCTTGCTATCTTAGGTTTCTAGTTTGTCAGCAGCTGAAAGGAATTGGTCCACTTATAGTTGCATTCACTTTGTTAAGAGGAATAAGCTTGCCTCTAAGAGAACAGAGAAACCGGTTCATATGCATAGTAGTCTTCGACTTTGCTCAACGAAACTTCCAGAGTATTTAGAGGGTCCGACAAAAAGATGGAATGTTGATGTTGAGGATGCTTCTCAGATTGATGATGATGAGGATAATCTTTCACCAGATGCAGGTTTAGTTGGATCACCTTTGGGTAGCATTATAGTTTATCTTGATATTGATGATGGTGATGATGAAATTGGAGTGCCTAGCGAGGCTCAAGTTTATATGAATAATCATGATGCCGAATATTGCACTTTATGATCATCTTCAACTTTACTCTTTAATGTTATGTTTTGGCCTTGAGCATTTTTGGACAATGTATTACTTTGCTACTTTGGGAATTTGCAATTTTTTTTGCTATGTACTACATTGGGCATGCTAGAAATATGAATATTAATATGATTTCTTTGATTTTCACTATGTTTCAAAAATTCAAAAGTGTCCCTTGAGTCATTTCCATTTTCAAATGTTCAGTTTTGAATTTGATATTCGTACAATAAATTAAAATTTTAAATTGAATTTAACATTTGAATATTTTGATTATTATATAAATTATGTAATTAAAAAAACATTTTTAATATTTTAATTTTTCAATTTTTTTATTATATAATATTACCTCTCCCAATTAGTTTGGGAAACATCTAGCCATTTCGGACACCCGTACCCAAGTTCCCAACGTTCCCACATTCCAAAAACTCGTGCAACATAGCTAAAAATATAAATGGAAAATTGATACAATCTAACTCATACAAATTATATAAAAAACCAAGTTAATCTGTGGAATGTTGCAATGTGGCATATGGGTTTGATACTTTTTACCTGTGAAAGGAACGTCAATGTTACTATGTCAGACACATCATTGATTCATTTACTAATTTAATACAACTTTTTTTCCAAAGAAAAAAAACATAAATTTTTATTATGAAAAATTATAAATATCATTACAAGACAGTCTCTCTGAAACTGAAAGGAAATGGAACTAACATACTAATGGCAAGAGGAATTTCACAGAAAGGAAGCAAGAAACCAGAGTTTAGACATCACATAAAACGGGAATGAAAAATCAAATAGCCCAATAGAAGAGCTCGCAAAGAGAGAGGATAGGACTGAAAAACGAAATAGCCCCACACAAGAGCTCGCCAAGAGAAATGACAGAAAAGAAGAAATCCTTGAAAATTTAAAGCCCTCACTATTGGAGTTTAAGTGTCTAGAAGAAAACATAGATTATTTGAAAACTCATTGAGGTTACTGGTTGTAGAGAACCACTGCTTCTGACACTATTTTCAAATGAATACAAGGCTGCAACGAACAACTATGTGCTCACAAGTTAAAAATTAGAGTGATGAAGTGAATGGAGGCATACTCGCAAACTTGATCCAAGATTGTGAGTGAGTTTGGCGAGCAAAAGATTTTTTTTGTGTGTTAATTTGAAAAGGGAAGTTTTTTTTTCGGCTTTTGGGGCAAATTTATAGAAGGGAAGTTTATTTTTGGGTAAAGCTTACTAGAAACAAAGAAACCGAGTTTTTTTTTGTGGCAAATTTTGTCGGAAATGGTGGAACGCCAATCATCATAATAGTCAATGATTCTGAGACGTGTCCCAGCTTTATTCGTAGCTCTTGCTGAAAATTGTAAGTTCCCACACCGTTCCAAAGCTCCCAGGAGCGTAGGAACCTCTCGAACGGGTTTCCCATTTCCCGAGAGCCGTTCTCGTGCAACATATATTTTTAGGTATTTGAGATGGTTTTATTAATTGGCTAATTAGAATAATAACTAGGAAAAATTCATATGAAATGGAATTGAATTTGATCACTACCAAAGAAATACTTATAGTTGTCTCTTTCTCATGTATAATTTAGATAAAAAATGTTTATAGTTGTCCCATTCTCAAATATAATTTAGATAACAAACTTATCTATTCACTTTTGAATTTCATTTTAACTCATTTTCAATTTTATGATATATTACATTTTTAGATAAAATTTCAACATTTAATATTTTAATAATTATTCAAAAATATTTATATACTTTGTTATGACTTTTTGGCTATGTTTTAAACATTTTCTGGTGTGTTTCATTTAGTGTTAGTTAATTATTTTATTATTTTTCTTATTTCGTGAGAATTTTGTAATACAATTATAGATGAGGCTTTAATTATTTAAAATATGTTTTTATTATATAAATAAATTCAATATTATAAAAAAAAAATTGTAAAATATCTAAATTTTTCATATTGCAAAACTTTTATAATTTTAAAAACTTTTCACATTTTTTTTTATATAAAATCATCTTAAAAATTTAGTTTATACATGTTCTTTTATAAGTATTACTAGTTTTCAATGGTTATTGTTAATTAATAATTAATAATTTTCACCAACTAAACAGACGCATCTCCATGTGAGATCAAGACTTGTTTCACTACAAGTTGTCTTTTGCTAAGCTGGAATTTTAGAGTTGCCTCTTTGTCATTTACATTCTTGATATAGATGTTGAATTTTGCAATGGTGTTATTCTTTTTTAGGGAGAAACAATTTTCTTTAACAAGAATTTAAAGTTAGGGAATTTTGCAATACTTAATCCAAAGAAATAAGATATGTAACAGGGTAACAGGGGAAAAAGCTTCTTGCAAATAAAGCATAGATTTGTGTAAAGAATATATATTTTATAACTAAAATTTAAAATTATGAAATTTTACAACACTTAATCCAACGATATAGAATATTTGAAAGGGTAGGAGTTGAGACTTAAACCATGAGTTCATGCGATCTCTATTTATAGTAGATTAAATTTGAATAAAATAAAATATTTGATATGGGTATATACTATAAATCCATACATTTTCTTATATGTCTTGCTTTGAAGTTGCTTAGAATCATCGATAGATTTTGGCCAATTTTCATTATAATTTGAAAATGAGATAATATTAATGGAAAATTTTAGTTTAGTTTATTGTTTTTAATTTCATCAAATTATAAAGAAAGAAAACTCCTTTTCCTTATACACTTTTTTGATAGGAAAAAGTTTTTTGAGAATATCAAAAAATTTGATGGATTTATTTTAATTTATTTTATTATTTTTTAATTATTAAAATTTTTAACATAAATATGATTAATTAATAATAATCACCAATTTAATAATTATAATTTTAGTTTCTCTTTAGAGAATATCTATAATTATATTTTCTTAAAATATCTTAAACGAATGCCAAAATTCATGCTTTATGAAATTTCTACGTTTTTAGGGTAAAGTGCATAATAATTTAATTTATCCTTTATGATATTTCTACATTTTGACGGTAAGTACTTCGGAATTTTAAGTGTATTTTAATTATTGGTAAAGATAAATAAGAATATTATTGATGTTAACATAGCATCTGTACAAAATTATTGATGTATAAAATTCAAAGTCCTAATGTTTTATGGACAATTAAAATTATTAAAATTTATAATTTTAGTTTTGTTTTAAGTGAACATCTAGAATTATATTTTCTTAAAATATTTTAAAGCAAGGTCAAAATTAACGCTTTATGAGATTTCTATGTTTTTAATATTAGTGATGGTAACATGGAATCTTTTCCTTTAACTAGCATCTAAACAAAATTATTGATGTATAAAATTCAAAGTCCTAATATTTTATGGACAATAAAAATTATTAAAAATTATAATTTTAAATTTGTTTTAGAGAACATCTAGAATTATATTTTCTTAAAATATCTTAAACTAAGGGCACAACTCATGCCTTACTAGGTTTATGAGATTTCTACTTTTCAAGATAAAATACTTAATAATTTTAAATTTATTTGAATTCTTGGTCAAGTTATATAAGAATATTAGTGATGGTAACATGGATATCTTCATAAAATTCAAATTCTTAATGTTTTATGGACAATAAAAATTATTAAAAATTATAATTTTAGTTTTAGTTTTGTTTTATAGAATATCTAGAATTATATTTTCTTAAAATATCTTAAACGACGACCAAAATTCATGTCTTATGAGATCTCTAAATTTTTACTGTAAAGTACTTCAAATTTTTAAATGAATTTGAATTCATGGTTAATTGAGATAAGAATATTAGTGATGGTAACATTGATATCTTTTTCTTTAACTAGCATCTGAACAAAATTATTGATGTATAAAATTCAAAGTTCTAATGTTTTATGGACAATAAAAAATTATTAAAAATTATAATTTTAGTTTTGTTTTAGAGAACAACTAGAATTGAATTTTCTTTAACACCATCTTGATTGTTATTATAATGTGTTACAATGTGTTACAAAATTGTTACTGTATAGATTGTTGAAAAGTGTGTTCTTAAATACATTTACATTTGCATTTGCATTTTTGTATACAAGTGCATGTTATTTTCTTTTACTTTTCATTGTACATTTTGTTTATAATATGTTTTTTTTCTCTTGTATTAATAGGGAAATCATGGAGAGTGGTAGTTAAATGCCAGCAAGTGGATTTGAAAATACTTCTCTTCCTCCAATTCCAAATGGTAAAATCCAACAAAGCACAAACCCCAAGAAACACTTGTTAAAATTTGTGAATAAAATTACTAAAAACAAGAAAAAAAATAATGGTGGTTGTGAAGAATGGATGTGCACATTTTGTAACCACATGTTTAAAGAAAGTTACACTAGGGTATGGCATAACCTTCTATCCATATCTGGTGATGGATTAAAGGGTTGTACATGTGCTATTGAGAAAAGGATAGAGTTAACAAAGCTTCATATGGCTTTCCTAGGATATAATGTAATGAACTTGGAAAATTATTGTAATTTTAAAGTACCTAGATCTCCTTCCGATGATATAAAAGATTTAGTTAATCAAAATGCATCAAACTAATTTGAGTCTTTGGGGGGGGTGGGGGGGGGCCTACTTCTGGGAGGAGTAAGATGCGGGGGGGGGGTGGTCTACTTCTGGGAGGAGTAAGATGCCTGCTAGTTTTGATTAGGAACAAATTTCTAAAATCTAAAATGTAGTACATAGGGATGAGGTGGATGAGGCTGATGATGCTGTTGCTGATTTTTTTATGGAAAATGGTATTTCATTTAATACTACCCATTCTCCACATTACAAAGAAATGGTTCAAAAAATCATAGCCGTTGGCCCAGGATATGTACCTCCAAATTACAACAAAGTGAAGACATCATTGTTAGATAAGGGGGTGAAAAGAATGCAAGGGCTTATGGGCCCTCTTAAACAATCTTAGATTTATTTAGGATGTTCAATAGTTATGGATGGTTCAACAGACATTCAAAAAAGCCCATTGTTGAATATTATTGTTACATCTTCAGCTGGGCCCTACTTTTTAAGATCAATTGGTTGTAGTGGAAAACTAAATGATGCTACCTTCATGTTTGAACTATTGAAAGAAGTAATTGATGAGATTGGTCCTTAAAATCTAGTAAATGTAATCACATATGCAACCCTTGTTTGCAAAGAAGTGGGTTTGATGGTTCAAAGTCGATATAGACATATCATTTGGACTCGTTGTTGTGTACATGCCTTTAATAATGTCCTCAAAGATATTGAAAAAATATCTTGGATTGCTAAACTCATTTTAGATGCAAGAGATGCACACATGTACATTTGCAACAACCGTGCCTCTTTAGAAATCTATAGGATGTATTCAAAGAAGAGGTTTTTGAAACCTACAGAAACAAGATATGCTACATACTTCATTCTTCTTCAATGTATGGTCGAGGTGCATGCATGCTTACAAGCCATTGTTGTTTCCCAATAGTGGAATGCATGGTCTAGATCTAAATCAGTGCAGGAAAAAAAGATAACAGAGAAACTTCTCAATGATGATTGGTGGTCTGATTGTAAATATGTTGTTTCTTTCACAGCTCCAATTATGGAGTTGATTAGGTATGAAAATTATGATTCCCCCAACCTTGGAGAATTTTATGAATGTATTGATACCATGGTAGGCAAGATAAGGCACATCATTCGTGATATAAACCCCTCTTTGGAGTTCTTCAATAAAATTCATAATATAATAGGGAAGAGATGGATCAAACTCAATACCTCTCTTCACATGGCTTCTTATGCCAGAAATCAGAAGTGGTATATGGAGATACCAAATAGAGTTCTACCAATTGATGATGAATAAGTGAAAAAAGGATTTATTGATGCCATAGGAAAAATATATATAACTAATGAAGAAAATGTAATGCGAGAACAATTTATTGATTTTGCTACCTTAAACCCTTCCACACTCTCTCAAGAGGCAAGGGTGGACATCAAAATTTATGCAAAAAGGAATCCCATTGGAGGGTGGAGAATGTATGGGGAGAAATTCCAATAGCCTCGAAATTTTGCCTCATGCTTGCTATCTCAGGTTTCTAGTTCATCGGCAGCTGAAAGGAATTGGTTCAATTACAGTTTCCTTCACTTTGTTAAGATGAATAAGCTTGCCTCTAAGATAATAGAGAAACCGGTTTATATGCATAGTAGTCTTCGACTTCACTCAAGGAAGATACCAGAGTATTTACAGGGTCTGATGTCAAGATGGAATGTTTATGTTGAGGATGCTTCTCAGATTGATGATGATGAGGATAATCCTTCACCAGATACAGGTTTAGTTGGCATACCTTTGGGTAGCATTCTATTTTACCTTGATATTGATGATGGTGATGATGAAATTTGAGTGCGCAGCGACGCTCAAGGTTATATGGATAATCATGATGTCGAAGATAGCACTTTATGATCATCTTCAACTTTAGTCTTTAATTTTATGTTTTGGCCTTGAGCATTTTTGGACCATGTATTACTTTGCCATTTTGGGCATTTGCAATGTTTTTACTATGTACTACATTGGGCATGCTAGAAATATGAATATTAATATGATTTATTTGATTTTCACTATGTTTCATAAATTCAAAAGTGTCCCTTGAATCATTTCCATTTTCAAATTTTCAGTTTCGAATTTGATATTCATACAATGAATTAAAATTTTAAATTGATTTTAATATTTGGATATTTATATTATTATATAAATTATGTAATAAAAAAAAGCATTTTTTATTTTTAATTTTTTTAATTTTTTTATTATATAACATTACCTCTCCCAATTAGTCGTTCCCTGTAAATTCTGGGGAAACCTCTAGCCACGCTGGACACTCGTACCCAAGTTCCCAACATTCCCATGTTCCAGAAACTCATGCAACATAGCTAAAAATATAAATGGAAAATTGACACAATCTAACTCATACAAATTATATAAAAAACCAAATTAATATGTGGAATGTTGTAATGTGGCAGATGGGTTTGATACTTTTTACCTATGAAAGGAGCGTCAATGTTACTATGTCACACACATCATTGATGCATTTACTAATTTAATATGATTTTTTTTCCAAAGAAAAAAAAAATTATTAAGAAAAATTATAAATATATTTACAAGAACTAGTTGAGATAGTCTCTCTAAAACTGAAAGGAAACAGAACTAACATACTAATGGCAAGAGGAATTTCACATAAAGGAAGTTATTAGCCACCTATAAATTTGTTATAGAAAAAGGTGGGTAAAAATTTTTTGAGCCTTCAAGGAACAAATTTTATTGCTAAAAACTGTTGGCACTTGAAGACTCTTAACGGCCTCATGTCTCTTTCCCATCTTCACTTCTGTGCCCACTCTACACTCAGAAATCCTGTTGATTCCCAAGAAAGAATACTGCTGCAAAGACCCTTTTCCCCTTTTCCCCTTTTCTAAAACTAACCTCTTGTTCTCTCCTCTTTCCCCATAAGATCCCTCATTTTCATGTTTTTCCCATTTTCCCTTTATTCAAAATCCCTTGATAAGTTTTTAAGACTCCCTCTTAGCCTTATTGAAACTCTCAAATTCCTTTGAAAACCATTGAAAAACCATTAAAATGCATATTTTATATATATTATGGACTTAAGCCCCCTTGGGCTAAGTCTTTAATCCTACCCTCCATGCATCTTGGTGCTAGAACCGAGCGCCAACCTTTCAGGCGCTTATCGCGTCACCTAATGCCGATTAGCCCTCTGCTTTAACCCTTGGTCTTATTATCTCCCATGCGCGCAAAGGCCCCACAGATGGGCACCAAACCATATCGAAAATTAACCTCTTGCCCCCAAAGTATAAACCTTAGTTTTATTTAAATTTGTCGGATTTATTATGAAATAACGTTTCCGTCGGTGCAAAATTCCAAATCAATCTCCACCGTCGATCTGATCTGCAGATCTACGGCGCGCAATCCATCGCAGTCAGTGGTCCCCGCCAACCACTCACCATTCCAAAACTGGGCGGTATCCATCACACCGCCTTCAAGCGAAGGGATGTTTTTTCCCGATCGACAGTGATTCCATACACCGCCTGACACATGTCTTGTGCACTGTTTAGAAAACCACCGCTCGTCGCATGTTAAAGATCGGATGTAGACTCGGTGTGATATAGATACAGGCCTTCCGATCTGAGGCCGCTCATCAGACGGTGGTTGCTCTTCGAAGATGCCCGATAGTTAACCAGGCTACGACGCAGCGTTTAAAGGATCTCCACCGTTGATCTGATTTGCAGATCAAAGACCCACATTCCATTGCCTAGTCCCCTCGTCCACAACAGTGCCGGTGGTCCCAACGCCACATAAACATCCACGCGGAAGATTTATATTTGGGTTGGTCTCCATGGTTCCTCGTCCAGTCAGCAAATCCAGATCCGAGTACTTTACTCAGTATGGTTGAGTTAAAGGTTTGAAGTCTGGGTTTTTTTTTAAGGTCTTGTGGCGTCGTCCTCCACCATTGATCGCGTGGGTCGATCCCATCCGACGGCCCAAGTTTGTCCCAATTCCCAAACCTGATTTTATGACCATCTTTTTCCAAAACATAGGTTTTAACCCATTTCTCCAGTTTTTCGAAAAACTGACTCCTCCGCTTTGACTTTTTGCCTCCATTCCCAACCGTCGATCTCTACGTGATCGATGGCTCCGATTTAACTTCTCCCTTTTTCTTTTTTGACCCCTTTTGATCAATCTCGACCATTGGATGATGCCATCCAACAGCCATGCTCTCCCCACATGTCCTCTCGCAGCAATAAACCTATATATGCAGTATTTTATGACATTCTTTGCATTTTGCAGGTTTTTAATGGTTTTTCCACCATAGCTCAAGAAATTTCAAAGGCAGAGGGTGACGATCCTCCTGCCTTCGATTCACCAAAGAAAATCAATCGCAGGGTTTAAACTTCACGTTTCATCAATGTTTCATGAGGCATTGATGCCATATCACCCCTGCACAGCCCTGCATACCAGTAAAACACAGTAAATCAAGCACAGTCAGAGAGTATCAATGCCGAAGACAAAAATGTACCAGGATAGAAGATTGAAGACAGATTTTCGGGGATCATGGCTAAGAATGATTATCAAAAGCCTAATCCCTAATTAAAACACAATTTAAAGAAAATATTAACTATTTTATCAATAGGAAGCCTCCACCGCCACATCTAAGGCAAATTGATTCCTCCCAGCTACCGAAATGCCACCTGTGCCTCAAAGTATTCAATCAGAGGCTGAATTTATTGATCAAAACCAAATATCTGCCTCACAACATAGCCATTGGATAAATTCTGCAGGAAAACTGATGACAAAATATCAGCAGAGTAACCTCGACATCACACATAGCCTTAAAGGTCGACAAAAGCTCCCACCGGGCTTAATATTTATGTAAATCATTTAGTACATAAGACACCTATGTAAGCTTCTTTATTCAGCCCCTCAAAGGCCGAGAAGCCATTTAAGTCTGTAATAATTAGTTTTTGAGATCTTTTATCAGATCTCACCTCCTTATCCTTCTATATATACTACTGCAGAAGATGAGTGAGGGGTTGGTTGTAGAACTTTGAAATATAATTGAGCTTCAGACTTCTACCTGTAAATAGTGTTCACTGGCCCTTGCAGCTCTGTTTGTGTTATATTTGTTAGGCTGGATAGTGAAGATGATTGCTGAACTGAAACATTGGACCCGAGTACTGTAATTGGTTTGACATCAATAACAAGTCGTTTCTTGGGATCCTGGCCTATATCACTGGTGAGGTGCCTCTTTCTTTGTTATTGTTTCTCCTTCTATGTATGTCATATTGTTCACTATTCTCTGATAAAGAACAACATTTATAGAGTTAGTATTTATTGTTTACCAATACCCTTCTCTAACTGATAAGCTTTATGTCAAAGTTTTCCTCCAATTTGTTTATTTAAGAATGATTCAATACAGTTTAAGCAGTTAGGAATGTTTGCGTTCCCTCGTCCTACTGTTTGTTTTAAACATTGTTCTTGAAAGTTATTTTTTTTATTTTCTTATTAAATTTAGACTAGAAAAGTGATGGTTTGCCCTGTTTCTAGCTTCTTTTCTCCAAAGGCAGATCCCGAAGGTTTCCCTTAGTGTTGACTGAAAGCAAACTAGGTTTAAAAGTACCTTATCTAATCTTAAGTTACACTTTGTCTTCTCTTATATGTTTTCATGCTTTCTGAAGGTAATTATGTGGATTACTAGATTGTTTGTCAATTAAGCTGCTTTAATACGAACTTGCCCAAGAAGTCTATGGTTAGCCATGTTCTTGGTTGGTTTTAAATAGTTACTTAAGAGGCTTTTCTTGTTTGGACTGACTATAAATCCTTTGTGAAATTATTATCAGTTTCCACCCCTCCAACACTTTATTGTTTCCATTCCATCACTCTAATCTCAATAATCTTGTGATATAGATGACTTTCCCCTTGGATCACTCTTGATGTTGTTGCTCAATTAAAGCCATGTTATGACTCCATAGCCCAATGGACTAAAAACCAGCGTTATATCTATCTCTTTAGACAAATTTGTTCTATTCACTTGCAACTTATCACCTTTAAAAAAAAAATACATTTAGAACTTTCCCCTCATGTAAGATTCATGCTCAACCATCCAAAAAACAAACAAAACCCTTCGCCTTCATAACTAGCCTAATATCATTACCCAAAACTTCAAAGACAAATCCATCTTTGCACTTAGTGGAGAGATCCCTCTCCGGATTCAGGAGGGCTAGATCCTAGAATCCCAAAGTGGTTGAAACGATGTTTCTCCCTGCGACCGAACTTTCACCAATATTGCTGATTACAGGGAGCTAACATTTTTGGCGACTCCGCTGGGGACGAAACCCAGAATCATTTTGATTTTAGGGTAACAATAGGACATCAGATCACTTTGGGTTCCCTTAAAAAAATTCATAAAACTTGTGAGTGAAAAGCAGCCTTTTCAAGCACTACCGAGGAATGGTAATAATGATGGAACTTGTTTGAATCGGTGACAAACTAGGTAAACCCTAGGATTCTCTTAAGACTTTATCTAACCTTGAAAAAAAAACAGTTGGCTTAGCCATAAGAGTACATTGTCTTTGTCTCATAATCATAGCTAAGTTTTGAAACAGAGTTAGTACATTCTTAGAAAACCACACAACTGAAAAATAACTTAGAAAAACCTAAAAATATTTCAGATTGGTATTCAATAAACATGGTGGTGGACCATAAAACCTTTTACCTCTGCAAAGAGCTAAAAACTTCCACTTGGTGACTCCACAATCCTTAACAGACCTTAAGACTCCACTAGGAAGAACCTTTGTCATTGTAATATCATTCAAACTCAATTAGAGGACTGAAGGATTAAAATTTGTGTAAACAGATTATTTAACCCCTCAAATATTGTCATACCTGGTTGAACTTTTCTTGTTTATTTGGGTCTAAAAAACATAGCATAGTGGCTCCTAGAAAGATTCACACTAGAGCCTATCCTGACCCAGATCCTCCTGAGATAGTTGATAACCCCTAAATTATCCTTAGGAAGTCTCCGAAGATTAAATTATCAACCGTATTCAGATCACACTTGAGAGCTAATTTAGTTCCTGAAAATATTACAGCTCTACAACAATCACAAGTTGACTTAGTGAATCCTTTTATAACTAGGTCTCTTGGTGATTTAGATCAGTTAGATTCTGATTCTTCACTTTCTTCTCCTGAAACAAGTGACCATCTTGGTAGCAGAGAAACAACACCTCCCGATTTACATTTCCTTCACAACCTAGGTGTCTCTCATCCAAGATCAGCTCAACAATCTACTGCTTTTCCATCCACACCCCTTCATCCTTCATCCACTATTCAAACCACTCCACTCCATGCCACTTTCCCTCTTGTCAATCCACCTCTTGTGAATCTACCCCCACCACATATCATGGCAGCATGGTATGCTCCGTTAGTCCTTCCTGTACCATTATTCAATCTTCCATAGGACTATCAGTCCAAAATTCCATTATATGATGCTAGTAATGTTATAACTGCATCACAACATGTGGATAAGATGAATGACTACTTTGACAGAAATGAAATTGATGATGATTCTATCAAGCTTAGATTATTTGTTCAAATCTTAGGGGGAGAAGTAAGAAAATGGTTCAAAGGTTTAACCCCCCATAGTATTAATGATCTCCAAGCCTTCCATCTAACATTCTTAAACAAATGGGAAGAAAAGAAAAACCCTATCCAAGTCCTTTCTGACTACAAGAACCTCCATAGAAACACTGGGGAAAGTGTGCAAGCTTATTGCGCTAGATTTAACAGTGTATATAATGCAATTTCCCCAGAACTAAAACCTCCACAAGGCTCAGCTTTAAACAAGTTTCCTGAAGGGTTTGACCCTGAGATGGCTTATCAGCTGAGGGAAAGAGATCCTGCAACTCTTGAAGAGATGCAAAAGGGTACTCTTTCCGTGGAAGTCAACTTAATGGAAAAGAGAGCAAGAATGAAAAATGAAAAGAGAGTGTCCTTTAGAGAGGAATATTCACCCTCTACTTCCAACTCAAAGATGGAGAGAATGATGGAAGACATGATGAAAGAAATGAGCATAATTAAGAGATAACAAGCCAATCAAAACCAAATTGCTCCTCAAAATAGAAACCAAAATCAAAACTAGAATTTTAGAAAGAATCAACCTCCAAACAGACCCAAGGAAGATGATCGGTAGATCATTCCGCCCTTTCATCAAAATTGTGTAAGTGAGGTTGAGGAAACAAATGAAATAACAGAGGAGGATGATATCAACATGCTGGGGGTAGATAATGATGACTTTGAGATTCATTATGATAGAAAAAAAGGTCTATACACACCTTATGATGACAGAAGAGATGATGATGAAAATTATTATCAAGACATGGAAAATGTCATCATAGAATCTCAAAATAGTATGACCTTAGAAGCAAAACTAGTCAACAAACTCCCAACACCAAGACCTCTGACAAAGCTTCACAAAGCAGCACTGCAACCAAGCTTAAAATTTTCAAACCAAGGGAGAAAAAAGTTGTTGTAAATTCTGATAAAGGTAAAGAGAAAGGCGCTCAAAACAGTGAAAAATAGAGTCCAGACATTAGTAGTACTAACACCTCAGCTAGTACTCCTGTCAAAACGATTTTGTCAAATGTAAATAGAACAAATCAGCAAGTTGATGTTGCTGATAGACTAGTAGCTAGTAAGGTTGGGACCAGCACTTTAAAGAGTCAAATCCCTTTCAGCCTCGAGCAGGAAATTTCAAAGATCAAAATCTCTGTTCCCTTGACTGAGTTAGCTGCCCAGCATATATATAGGACCCAAATTTTGAAGGCTTTAAGAATAGAAGAAAATGAGGACACTGTTAATCTTAATGATGACCAACCAGAGCTGATTTTTGGTCCTAATATTGAAGGTAGATATCAAGAGGGACCTGTTCCTCCCTTTTATGTGAGCTTAAACATTCATGACAAAATTTTGCATAGCGCTATGCATGACTCAGGAGCTTCTCACAACTTAATGCCAAAAGCTATAATGGAGAGCCTGGGTCTAGAAATCAACAGACCTTACAAATATCTTTACTCCTTTGACTCAAGCAGAGTAAAATGTTTAGGATTAATCAAAGAACTCTGTGTTAACTTGGCCCAAATTCCAGCCAAGTGTTTAGTCATGGATATTGTTGTAGCTGATGTGCCCCCAAAGTATGGAATGCTATTATCAAGATCTTAGGGGGCTAAGTTACAAGGGACTATGCAAATGGACATGACCTATGCGACTGTCCCTATTTTCAATCAAAATAGAGGACTTTACAGGGAATCCCATATGAAATACACAGTTACAAGTCAAGACTAACCACAAAAATCTCCTCTATATTCTGTAAATACAGGCCTTGATTATTTTATTATGTTTAATGATGGAACACTTAGTGAACAAGTCACTTTAAAAGAATTAATGGCCGATAGGGAGGAAGAGAAACACAACGCAGAAGTGTCAAAACAGTTTGTTGCATTTAAATACATTAGCAAACTAAACAAAGGTCTTGAGCTACAAGTCAGGTGTCCATTGCTTTTAAACATTCACAATTAAGAAAATAACCCTCAACACAACGAAAATCTTGGGGAATAAAAACAAATACAACTAAGTGTTGAGATTCCACAACAACCCTTGAGCATGTTAGTTGAAGAGGACATCAACGAGGATGAAACTGAAAACAGTCCTCTGTGGAGTATGTATTTTGATGGGTCATGCACTAAGAACAATGCTGGTGCAGGTGTCTGCATTACCAACACTGAAAACAACCACACAGAAAGCATTTCCTGCAAATTAAACTTTCAGTGTTCCAATAACATAGCAGAATATGAATCCCTTCTCTTAGGCTTACGTTTGTTAAAAAGGTTAGGAGCCAGAAGAATCAATGTGTATGGGGATTCAGAGCTAGTCATTAGGCAAGTCAATGGGGAGTATAATGCAAATCATCCCAGACTTAGAGCCTACCAAAAATATGTCATGGACCTTTTGAAAACATTCGAGGAGTCCAAACTGTTTTTTGTCCCAAGAAAAAGAAATATTGCGGCCCGCAATTTAGCCTTTGTAGCTAGAACATGCTTAACGCCGTATAACACCAAAGAATGCACAACTCAGATAAAATTTAGACCAGCTGTGTCTGATAATGAAAAGTATTGGCAGGTGTTTGATGGAGACAAATAAATAGAAGACTTCATGCAATTCAGGAATGAATTCGAACTACACAGTTCGGACTCAAATTATGATACAGACTGCAGTGAAGAAGAGATGTCTCCCGAACTTGTCAATATAAATCTTCTGGCTGACAAACTTAAAAACAAAACAGAAATGAATGCAGAGTTATAAACAGAGGAGTTAGAAACTCTACACTCTAAAGATGAAAGTTTGCCAAGCAGTCTGGCACCTTTAGAAGAGTTGTTTGATCTTAACGATGTGGCCAAGAAGCCAAAACTAGAACCTGCAGAGACTGAAATGGAAGAGTGCAATATAGGCAGTGAGGAAAAAAAAATGATTAAACTGTCTAAATCTTTACCAGCTCAAATTAAACTCAATACATACAGTTGTTTAAATAATTTTCTGATTTTTTTGCGTGGAGTTATGAAGATCTTAAATCCTATGAAACCGAAATAATATAGCACAAAATCCCTCTCAAACAAAACCAAAAACCATTCAAGCAGAAACTGCGCAGAATAAACCCTATTCATTTGCCTTTGGTTCAGAAGGAGATCATGAAAATGTACGATGCTTGTATTATTGTCCCTATTAGATATTATGAGTGGGTGTCTAATCTGGTGTCGGTTAGGAAGAAAATTGGAGAGATCAGGCTTTGTATAGACTTTAGAGACTTAAACAAAGCTTCATTAAAAGACAACTACCCTTTACCTAAGATGGATCATATTTTACAAAGGGTGGTAGGGTCTAGAAGAATTTATTTGCTTGATGGCTACTCAGGGTACAATCAGATCCTAGTCCACCCTGCTGATCAATTAAAGACAGCCTTTACTACACCATGGGGCACTTTCATGTATGTGAAAATGCCTTTTGGTCTAATGAATGCTGGAGAAACTTTTCAAAGAGCCATGGACATAGCTTTCTCGGAGGAACTGGGCTTCTTCATCATTATATACCTTGATGATGTCACTGTGTTTTAAAAAACAGATGAAGAACACTTAGAACATTTAAGAAAATTTTTCGAGAAATGCAGAAAGTTTGGAATATCTTTAAACCCTAAGAAAACACTATTTGGTCTCCAAGAAGGAAAATTTCTTGGGCACATTATTTCTGAAGAGGCTATAAAAATAGATCCAAAGAGGATTGAGGCCATATTGCAAATCTCTCATCCTCGAAACATCAAAGAGTTGCAATATTTCATTGGAAAGATTAACTTTTTGAGAAGGTTCATCCCCAACTTGGCTGAGCTCCTTAGGAATATCACAAACATGTTAAAGAAGGAGCAAGGGGTAAAATGGACCTTGGAAGAAAAGACATCCTTTGAGCTGGTGAAACAAGCATTAACCAAAACACCGGTTCTCATAAGTCCTGATTTTTCAAAAGATTTTTATATCTTCTCATTTGCATCAGAACATACCATTGCAGCTGTCCTTTTACAGAAAAATCCACAAGGACAAGAGCAGCCTATTGCATTCTTTAGTAAGGCATTGAGGGATGCCCCTTTGAAGTATAACATTATGGAGAAGCAAGCTTTTTCTTTGGTTAAAGCTTTGAAAGACTTTAGGGTGTACATCCTTCACTCACACATCATTGCCTTCGTCTCAAATTCAGTTGTTAAAGACATTCTAACATAGGACCCAGATGGTAATAGAGGTAAGTGGATTGCTATTATTCTTGAATATGATTTAGAGATAAAACCCACTAAACTCATCAAAGGCCAAGGTCTAGCTAGATTAATGGCTGAATCAAATTTTGAAGTTCTTGATATTAATATGATTGATGCTTTGGATGACCAAGAAGGATTCTCAACTCCTATTGTTGAAGACCATTTTATGAATTCTCCTTGGTATGCTGATATTATTTATGTGTTGCTTAATTTAAATACACCTCCTGGTTTGACAAAGACAAAGGCAAGATTCCTAAAGTTAAAAGTTGTAAACTATTGCATTATAGATAAATGTATTTATTGGAAAAATGCAAGTGGTCTATTGCTTAAATGTTTGCCTGAGTTTGATGCAGAGAAGGTTAAGCACGAGTTCCATGAAGGAGAGTGTGGAGGTCATTTATACTGGAAGACAACAACCAACAAAATTTTGAGGGCTGGTTTCTATTGGCCTACTCTTTTTCCTGATATACACAAAATGATCATTGCCTGTCATAAATTTCAACTTTTTGAAGGCAAAAGAAAACTGCTACCCCTGCCTCTGCATCCAATCACTGTTGAAGCCCCTTTTCAACAGTGGGGACTTGACTTCATAGGAGAAATCCATCCACCATCTTCTGCCCAGCATAGATGGATTCTTACTGCCACAGACTACTTCACTAAATGGATAGAAGCCATTCCTTGTAGGCAATCCAATGACTCTATTATTATAAAATTCATTGAGACTAACATTCTCTCCAGATTTGGTTGTCCTACCAAGATCATCACTGATAATGCAGTAGCATTTGGATCAAAGAAGATGGTTGAATTATGTCACAGATATCAGATAACATTGGGGCATTCCACGACCTATTACCCTCAAGGTAATGGACTTGCAGAATCCTCAAACAAGAGTTTAGTGAACATGATCAAGAAACTGTTGGAGGACAACAAAAAGTCTTGGCACACAAAGCTGGTCCATGCACTTTGGGCTGACAGATTGACTTTGAAGAAATCTATTAGTATGTCACCTTTCCAGCTTGTGTATGGTACTGATGCAATTTTTACAAATAGCCTTGGTGTACCAGTGATGAATTTGATTCAAGAGTTGAAAAATGAAGATAATGACATGATTAGAAGAATAAAGAAGACCATTCATATTCAGCAAACTAGAGAGGAGGTTTATAACAAAGCATTGCAGAAACAAGACAACATTAAAAAGATTTTTGACAGAAGAACAAAGGCCACCAACTTCAAAATTGGGGACAAAGTTTTAAAGTGTGACTCAAGGAGGGAAGACAAGGGAAAGCATGGAAAGTTTGACAACTTATGGCTTGGCCCTTACTCTATTCATTTAGTTGCTGGTAAAAATGCTTATTTTTTACAGGAGTTGAATGGAGCAGAATTTTTTGGGGCCCTGTCAATGGCAGGATGCTTAAAAATTACTTCTCTTGATCCATGCTATGTTTTAAAGCATTTTTATCTTTTCCTCATTATAAATATCTCATCCACCATTGCATTCAAAGTTATAAAAAATCAAAAGTAAAAAAACAAAGAAAAGAAAGAAAAGAGGGCAGACTCTGAAAACAAGAAAGGTATAGCCCCATACCAAAAAAGAGAAACAAATCTGAAAGTGTGCAAGCTTAAATGCCACTCCTGTGAAACACAATTCTAGTTAGTCAAACAACCTAATCTTGACTAATTATGCTGATAGGATAGTGAATTCGATTTTCCAAACTGTTTAATCTTGGCTTATTAGTAGATAGATTAGGATAGAAATTAAAGGTTCAAACATATACAAAATCTGAACCTAAGGTTTCAAAGAGAGAATGACTCAAATATGTTTCAAATTCTGAGTCAAAAGAGGTAAAAAATATGGTTCTAAGTTGCACAAAATCTGAACCAGAGAACGAGGAAAGACAACTCACAACAAAGACAGAACCAAGCTATACAAAGGAGGAACGAAATGATTTTAAATCTCAGATCTCAAACCTTCCATTTTTCTTTACTTTTTCTGCAAAATAAATGTCTATGTGCAGCTTGTTTTTATGCCATAGATCACAGCAAGTAAAACAACTTAATATTGACTTGACTGTTTTTAAGTTTCTGTTGTAGAATTTAGAGAATAAAAATCGGTTGGACAGTTTAATCCCAACAGATGGTAGAATAGGTAGAGAATCATCTGAACTCAACTGTTTAATCTGAGTTTAGGTAGAAATAAGGAGTAGAATTAGATTAGTTTTATGCTTTCAAAAGAATAAAATGTTGTGAAAAGAGTTTGCCAATCCAAGTGCACTATAATGAAGAAAAAATGCTAGATCTGAAGGATTGGGTAGGTAGAAAGATTTTTGATGAAAGATCCATTGTTTTTATGGTTGCTAGTATGTTTCAGAGCAAGATCATCCCAGCAAAGGAAGGGCAGCCCAATGGATAAGGCACAGGTCAGCCTCCCAGAGAACATAATGGATGTGGCACAGGTCAGCCTCCCAGAGAATGCAAGTCTGAAGTTATTGATGCCTTCAAGAAGGCACCACCCCCAAGTGGAGCCACTGTTAGCCACTTATAAATTTGTTATAGAAAAAGGTGGCTAAAACTTTTTTAAGCCTTCAAGGAAAAAATTTTATTGCTAAAAAGTGTTGGCTCTTGAAGACTCTTAAAGGCCTCATGCCTCTGTCCCATCTTCACTTCTGTGCCCACTCTACACTCAGAAATCCTGCTGATTCCCAAGAAAGAATACTGCTACAAAGACCCTTTTCCCCTTTTCCCCTTTTCCAAAACTAACCTCTTGTTCTCTCCTCTTTCCCCATAAGATCCCTCATTTTCATGCTTTTCCCCTTTTCCCTTTATTCAAAATCCCTTGATAAGGTTTTAAGACTGCCTCTTAGCCTTATTGAAACTCTCAAATTCCTTTGAAAACCATTGAAAAACCATTAAAATGAATATTTAATATATATTATGGACTTAAGCCCCCTTGGGCTAGGTCTTTAATCCTCCCCTCCATGCGTCTTGGTGCTAGAACCAAGCGCCAACCCTTCAGGCGCTTATCGTGTCGCCCGATGTCGATTAGCCCTCCGCTTTAACCCTCGGTCTTATTATCTCCCATGCGCCCAAAGGCCCCATAAACGGGCGCCAAACCATATAAAAAATTAACCTCTCGCCCCCAAATTCTAAACCTTAGTTTTATTTAAATTTGTCAGATTTATTATGAAATAACATTTCCGCCAGTGCAAAATTCCAAATCAATCTCCACCGTCGATCTGATCTGTAGATCGACGGCACACAATCCATCACATTCGGTGGTCCTCGCTAACCACTCACCATTCCAAAACCAAGCGGTATCCATCGCACCACCTTCAAGCGGAGGGCGATTTTTTCCTGATCAGCAGTGATTCCATACACTGCTCGACACGTGTGTTGTGCACTGTTCAGAAAACCACCGCTCATCACACATTAAAGATCGGAAGTGGACCCGGCGCGATATTGATGCATGCCGTCCGATCTGAGGCTACTCATCGGACGGTGGTCGCTCTTCGAAGATGCCCAAAAGTTAACCAGGCTACGACACGACGTTTAAAGGATCTCCGTCGTCGATCTGATCTGCAGATCGACGACCCACATTCCATTGCCCAGTCCTCTCGTCCATAGTAGTGCCGGTGGTCCCAACACCACATCAGCATCCACGCGGCAGATCTCTATTTGGGCGGGTCTCCATGGTTCCTTGTCCAGTCAGCAAATCCGGATCTGGGGACTTTACTCAGTATGATTGAATTAAACGTTTGAAGTTCGGGTTTTGTTTTAAGGTCTTGTGGCACCGTCCTCCACCGTTGATCGTGTGGGCCGATCCCATCCGACGGCCCACATTTTTCCCGATTCCCAAACCTGATTTTATGACCATTTTTGTCCAAAACAAAGGTTTTAACCCATTTCCCCAGTTTTCCCAAAAATTGACTCCTCCGCTTTGAATTTTTGCCTCTGTTCCCAACCGTCGATCTCTGCGTGATCGATAGCTCCGATTTAACTTCTCCCTTTTTATTTTTTGACCCCTTTTGATCAATCTTGACCGTTGGATGATGCCATCCAATGGCCATGCTCTCCCCACATGTCCTCCTACAGCAATAAACCTATATATGCAGGATTTTATGACATTATTTGTATTTTGCAGGGTTTTAATGGTTTTTCCGCCATAACTCAAGAAATTTCAAAGGCAGAGGGTGACGATCCTCCTACCTTCGATTCACCAAATAAAATCAATCGCAGGGTTTAAAATTCACATTTCATCGATGTTTCATGAGGCATTGATGCCATATCACCCCTGCACAACCCTACATACCAGCAAAACACAGTAAATCAAGAACAGTCAGAGAGTATCAGTGTCGAAGAAAAAAATTTACCAGGACAGAATATTGAAGACAGATTTGCGGGGATCACGGCTAAGAATGATTATCAAAAGTCTAATCCCCAATTAAAACACAGTTTAAAGAAAATCTTAAGTTTTTTATCAACAGGAAACCTCCACCGCCACATCTGAGGCAAATTGATTCCTCCCAGCTACCGAAATGCCACCTGTGCCTCAAAGTATTCAATCAGAGGCCGAAGTTATTGATCAAAACCAAATATCTGCCTCACAACATAGCTAGAGGAAAAATTCTGCAGGCAAACTGATGACAAAATATCAGCAGAGTAACCTCGACATCACACAGAGCCTTAAAGGTCAAAAAAGCTCCCACCGAGCTTAATCTTTATGTAAATCATTTAGTACAAAAGACACCTATGTAAGCTTCTTTATTGAGCCCCTCAAAGGCCAAGAAGCCATTTAAGTCTATATTAATTATTTTTTGAGATCTTTTATCAGATCTCACCTCCTCATCCTTCTATATATACTACTGCAGAAGATGAGTGAGGGTTTGGTTATAGAACTTTGAAATATAATTGAGCTTGAGACTTCTATCTGTAAAGAGTGTTCACTGGCCCTTGCAGCTTTGTTTGTGTTAGATTTGTTAGGCTGGATAGTGAGGATGATTTCTGAACTAAAACATTGGACCCGAGTACTGTAACTGGTTTGACATAAATAACAAGTTGTTTCTTGGGATCCTGGTCTATATCACTGGTTAAGTGCCTCTTTCTTTGTTATCGTTTCTCCTTCTATGTATGTCATATTGTTCACTATTTTCTGATAAAGAACAACATTTATAGAGTTAGGATTTACTGTTTACCAGTACCCTTCTCTAATTGATAAGCTTTATCTCAATGTTTTCCTCCAATTTGTTTATTTAAGAATGATTCAATACAGTTTAAGCATTTAGGAATGTTGGCATTCCCTCGTCCTACTGTTTGCTTTAAACATTGTTCTTGAAATTTATTTTCATTATTTTCTTATTAAAGTTAAAGTTAGACTAGAAAAGTGATGGTTTGCCCTATTTCTAGCTTCTTTTCTCCAAAGCAAGATCCTGAACATTTCCCTTGGTGTTGACGGAAAGCAGACTAGGTTTAAAAGTACCTTATCTGATCTTAATTTACACTTTGTCTTGTCTTATATGTTTTCATGCTTTCTGAAGGTAATTATGTGGATTACTGGATTGTTTGTCAATTAAGCTACTTTAATACGAACTTGCCCAAGAAGTCTATGGTTAGCACTGTTCTTGGTTGGTTTTAAACAATTACTTAAGAGGATTTTCTTGTTTGGACTGACTACAAATCCTTTGTGAAATTATTATCAGTTTCCACCCCTCCAACACTTTATTGTTTCCATTCCATCACTCTAATCTCAATAATCTTGTGATATAGATGACGTTCCCCTTGGATCACTCTTGATGTTGTTGCTCAATTAAATCCCTGTTATGACTCCATAGCCCAATGAACTAAAAACCAATGTTATATCTATCTCTTTATCCAAAGCTATTCTATTCACTTGCAACTTCTCACCTTTAAAACTTTTTTACATTTAGAACTTCCCCTCAAGTAATATTCATGCTCAACCATCCAAAAAACAAAAAAAACCCTTGGCCTTCATAACTAGCCTAATATCATTACCCAAAACTTCAAAGACAAATCCATCTTTGCACTTAGTGGAGAGATCTGGATTCAGGAGGGCTAGATCCTAGAATCCCAAAGTGGTTGAAACAATGTTTCTCCCTGCGACCGGACTTTCGCCAATCTTGCTGATTACAGGGAGCTAATAGAAGCAAGAAACCAGAGTTTAGACATCACATAAAACGGGACTGAAAAATGAAATAGCCCCACAAAAGAGCTCGCAAATAGAAAGGATAGGACTGAAAAATGAAATAGCCCCACAGAAGAGCTCGCCAAGAGAAATGACAGAAAAGAAGAAATCCTTGAAAAGTTAAAGCCCTCACTATTGGAGTTTAAATGTCTAGAAAATAACATCGAGTATTTGGAAACTCACTTGAGGTTATTGGCCGTAGAGAACTGCTGCTTCCGACACTATTTGCAAATGAATACAAGGCTACAGTGAACAACTATGTGCTATTAAAAAAGTTAACAATTACAGTGATGGAGTGAATGGAGGTATACTGACAAAATTTATGCAAGATTGTGAGTGAGTTTGGTGAGAAAAAGTTTTTTTTGTGCGTTAATTTGAGAAGGTCAGTTTTTTTGGCGGTTTTTGGGGCAAATTTTATAGAAGGGAAGTTTCTTTTTGGGTAAAACTTACTCGAAACGTAGAAACGAAATTTTTTTTTACGACAATTTTTTTTGGAAATGGTGGAACGTCGATCATCATAATTGTCAACAATTTCAGAATGTGCCCCAGCTCTAGTCGCAGCTCTTGCGGAAAATGATAAATTCCCACACCATTCCAAAACTCTGAAGAACACGAAAACCTTTGGAACGAGTTTCCCATTTCTCAGGAGCCACCATTTTACTCCACCTTTATTCCACCTTTCCTCTAATTTTCTACCCAAAACAATTAACTTACACTTTTACCACATGTAAATACAAACTAAATTTAAAAATGACAAAATTTACAAAATGAAGAATGAATGCAAAACATTGCACAACTAGGATTGAATGCATAAATGTTGAAAGAAATTGTTGAATTTTTAAATTCAACTACAACCCTGCACAGAGGAAGAAGTGGTACAACAACGGTAGAGTTTTATGTTGTGTGCACTCCACTGTGCATTTAACACCGTTTTTAAAGCCTGCAAGTTTATAATTTTGGTTATGGGCCATAACCCTGTATTGACTTGTAAATTCTGCGGTTTAAACCACGCCATATCCACCATTCAACTCTCTACCCTCCGTGCCATAAATTCCACCAACCAACTATCAAATTAAAACCCCGCGCATTTTTCATTTGTTTGAATGGGCCACAAACTTGGTAGTGGAGCACATAGTCCACGTCCTCACCACATGGACCAATGAATGCGCTATCATGCAATTTTGAGTCTAGTCTCCGTACCCTTGGTCAATGTGGAAGCCAGTCCCATTATGCCAATTCAAACGCACCAACCAATCACAAACTGTTCGCATAGAAGAGAGGGTGACGTGGATAAGCTCCATTTGGACCCGATAAGGATTTATGAGCTCAATTCATATTTATCGCATGTCCGTAGGCTGACGTCACTACAGCCCAAATTGGTATGCGAAATCTTTATGCAATGGGATTAAATTTTTGTGTTTAAAATCCGTGACAAAGGAGATATATATATGTTTACTATATATATATATATATATATATATATATATATATATATATATATATATATATATATATATATATATATATATAGATATATATAATAAACTTCTAAAGTTTATAATATGTATATAGTTCAATAGTTTGACTTATTTTTTTTTCTCGTGCGTCATATAAAAAGAAGAAAAGCCTGAAGGCTTATATATGTCACTATGTGTAATATGTAAAAAAAAAAGGGCCAGAAGGTAGAGAACCATATAGAGCACTGTGTGTGCATGTTTAAGAGACAGAGAGTTGAATTTCTATAGATAGTGAGCAGAACTGTAAGACAGAGTTTTTTGCAGAACATTACATGTGGAGCAGTTTCATTTTTTTTGTAATCCCTCAGAAGAGGAAGAACTTTAGTTTGTAACAGAGTTTTATTTTAATGAAATAGAAGTGTTATTCTGTGCCATCTCTATCTAGCAATTTTTTTTTAAATTTATTTATTAGTATTGGGAAGAGGAATTTTATTCCCTCTATATGTGTTTGGAATCATTCAAAAATTACGACATGGTATCAAAGATAGTCCAGGCTCTTTGAAGTTGTCCAAAACGCTAAAGGAAGGATTTTGTTGCAGCTTTTGACCAGAAGTGTGAAGGCTCAGAAAAGTCCAGGTATTTATCAAAACATAGTTTGAATTTGTGTTAAAGAGTGCAGTCCTGAGAGACAGAGTTTGTCTCTTAAGAAAAGAGATAGTTTATTTAAAAACACAGTCAAGTTTAAAAGTATAATTTATAAAATATAGCCATGGCAGGAGACAACACAAGCACGAGTATCGGAAATGCTCAACTCCCATTGTTTAATGGGAAGAACTATGAATATTGGGAAATCACAATGAGAGCCCTGTTTGCTTCTCAAGATTTATGGGAGCTAGTTGAATATGGTCTAGAAGAACCAGTAGATGAAAATGCATTTAATGCCTTAACACAGGCAGAGAAGGATTTTTTGAAGAGTAATAGGAAGAAGGACTCAAAATCCCTCTTCTATCTCTATCAAGCTGTGCATGAAAGTGTGTTTCCAAATATTGTAGCAACAAAAAGATCGAAGGATGCATGTGATACCCTCCAGACAGCCTACCAAGGAATGGAGAAGGTAAAAAATGCAAAGCTTCAATTAATGAGAAGGGATTTTGCAGCTATTTTGCATGAAGGAGTATGATACAATAGACTCATTATTTACTCTATTGATTGGGTTGGTTACCCAAATTAAATCTCATGGAGAGACAGTAGAAGAAAGAAGAATAGTGGAGAAAGTGTTGAGAAAGTTACCCTCAAGGTTTAATGTAATAGTCACAACCATTGAAGAGACAAAGGATCTCTCAAAGTTTATAGTTGATGAGCTACATGCATCACTGATGACACATGAACAAATATTGGGTAAAAAAACAAACTCATCTTTGGAGCATGCCTTCAAGACCCAAATTTCCTTTGGAAGAGGAAGAGATCAAGGCAGAGGAAAATACAGAGGAAAAGGAAGAGGTGGAAGCTAAAGCATAGGAGGAAGAAACAACCCTGCAAATACTAGTGGAAGGGGCAGGAATCAAAATTAGAATCAAGGCCAAGGAAACATCCAACAAGGAGGAAAAAATCAAGCAGATGGACAAAGGTATGATAAATCCCAAGTCCAATCTCATTACTGTAAGAAGTATGGCCATTATGCCAATGAATGTAGGAAGAAACAGAGTGACATGGGTAATAGACCCAGTGCTAATTTCACAAAAGAAAATATCAAGTCAAGAGAAGTTGTTTTTAGCATGTAATATGGCTAAAGAAAAGAATGAAGATATATGGTTTCTAGATTCAGGATGTAGCAACCATGTGACTGGAAAAATTTCCATGTTTTCCATGTTAGATGAAAATTTGAAGTGTCAAGTAACATTGGGGATAGACAATAAGGTCTCTGTCATGGGAAAATATAGAGTAAGTGTTTTGACAAATAAAGGAGAAGGAAGATCTATATCAGATGTATATTATGTGCCTAGTATGAAGTGTAAGCCCCTGAGCATTGGAAAGCTCATTCAAAAGGGGTGCAATGTTTTCTTTGAAGATGATGTATGCACCATCATGGATAAACCACCAAGCAAGAAATGCATTGCACAAGTGAAGGTGACAAGGAACAGAATGTTCCCTCTCGAGATGAGAGAAAATTTAAAAAAAGGAGATGCCATTGTAGCAGTGACACAAGAGACATTCCAAAGAGAAGAAAAATATGAAAATTGGCTATGGAATTTGAGATTTGGATATATCAACTTTGGAGGTTTGAATTTGTTGCATAGGAAACAAATGGTAAAGGGATTACCATTGATTGAGAAACCGGACAGCCTATGCGAAGGCTACATTTTAGGCAAACAACACAGAGAAAGCTTTCCATTAGGAAAGAGCATAAGGGCAAAGGAAACCTTAGAAATTGTCCATTCATATTTGTGTGGAACACCGCAAAAACCATCATTAGCAGGCATCCATTGTATGTTGACCTTTATTGATGATTTCAGAAGAAAAACATGGGCTTATTTCTTGTAATTTAAAAGTGAAGTGTTTGAGAAATTCTGCCACTTTAAGGCTCTTGTAGAGAATCAAAGTGGGTAGCATATAAAAGTTTTAAGAAATGATAGAGGTGGTGAGCATATCTCAAATTTTTTTTTTTGCGTATTTGCAAAGAAAATGGCATACACAAGCAATTTACAACAAGGTATACACCACAGCAAAATGGAGTTGCTAAAAGAAAAAATAGAACCTTCATGGACATGGTAAGTAGTATGTTGAAGGAAAAACATTTTCCAAATGAGAATTGGGCTGAATATATACATTGTGTAGCGTATATCTTGAATATATGCCCAATAAAGAGTGTTATGAACATAGTTCCTGAAGAAGAATGGAGTTTCATAAAGAAGCATGTCACCCACATGAGAGTTTTTGGTTGTGTGGCTTATGCACACATTCTAGATCATCCAAGGAAGAAGTTGGACAGTAAGGGGGAGAAGTGCATATTTATTGGATACAGTGAAGAATCCAAAGCATAGAGACTGTATAACCCATCCACCAAGAAGTTTTTTTATAATCAGGAATGTGCAGTTCATTGAGGAAGAATCTTGGCATGGAAACATTGAGAAAATAGTGAATGTTAAGAGTTGTTTGTCTCATGATGAAAATGAGAAAGAGATGGCTGAAATACATCCCTCATTAGCAGCACCATGTCCACTAACACAAGGACAGCAAGGGACACCACAAGCAGGTATGAGGACACCCTGGAGAAGTGATAACAGTGCTTCTCCAAGCACACCACAAGGAGCGGATTTGAGCGCTTCTACAAGCACAAGTACACCAAGTGAAATAGGAACCAAATTCATATGTCTGAATGAGATTTATGAGCAAGAGGCAACAAATGAAGGTATGAAATCTTTATTTGCATTGTATTGTCATGTAGATGATCCTATTAATTTTGAAGAAGCTATAAAGGATAAGAAATGGATAGATGCTTTGAATGAAGAAATGAATGCCATAGAGATGAATAGGAGATGGGGATTAGTTGATCTCCCAAAAGGAAAAGAATTAATTGGATTAAAATCAATCTACAAGACCACAAGTAATGCTGAAGGTAAGAACGAAAGGCACAAGGCAAGAATTGTTGTCAAAGGCTACAAGCAACAACAAGGAAGAGATTATGATGAAACTTTTGCACCATTTGTAAGAATGGAAACAATGAGAGTAGTGTTGTCCATAGCAGCACAACACAAGTGGAAAGTTTACCAAATGAATGTGAAATTAGCATTCCTAAATTGAGTATTGATGGAAGAGGTTTATGTTGAAAAACCTCTGGGCTATGAGAAATAAGGCCAAGAGCACAAAGTTTGCATATTGAAGAAATCTCTTTATGGGCTGAAAAAAGCACCAAGAGCATGATACAGTAGGATAGATGCCTATCTACTGGAGAATGGGTTTGAAAAATGTGAAGGAGAACCCATATTATATATCAAAGAGAAAGATGGTAAGATGTTGATTGTTGTTTTGTATGTTGATGATGTTATATTCATAGGTAATGATGCTTACCTCAATGAGAATTTTAAACTTCAGTCATGAAGGATGAGTTTGAGATGACTGATATGGGATTGCTGAAATACTTCCTAGGAATAGAAGTAGAGAAAAATGAAAATAAATGTTTTATCTCTCAAGCTAAATATGTAAATGAAGTTTTCGAAAGAGTCAATATGTAATATTGCAAGGAAAAAATTACTCCTACAATGATGGGATTGAAGTTGAGAAAAGAAGAAATCAGCAAGGATTTTGATCCAAGTTTGTACAAGAGCATAGTTGGCAGCCTTATGTATTTAACTAAAACTAGGCCTGATATTATGCATGCTGTAATTTTAATTTCCATATTTATGGAAAGGCCAAAGAAGGCACATTGGCAAGCAGAAAAAAGAATTTTGAGGTATGTGAAAGGAACAAAAAGGTATGGTATTTTATACACCACTTCAGAAAATTATGAATTAATTGGATATACTGACAGTGATTGGGCTGGAAGTATAGATGACAGGAAAAGCACCTCTGGATATGTTTTCATATGGGTTCAGGAGCCATTTCATGGGGTTCTATCCAATTGTGGCTTTATCTACAGCAGAGGCAGAGTATGTGGTAGCTACAATAGTAGCATGTCAAGCAGTTTGGATGAGAAGAATGTTGAAAAGTTTGTGTCATGAACAGGTAAAAGGCACAACAATTTATTGTGATAATAGCTCAGCAATAGCATTGTCAAAGAATTCAATGTTTCATAAGAGGACGAAACACATTGATGCCAAGTATCACTATATCAGAGAGTTAGTGAACAATGGGGAAATTGTTTTGCAACATTGCATAAGAGAGGAGCAGTTTGCTGATATACTGACAAAACTTTTGGTGCAGAAAAGTTTTAATTATTTGAGAAAATGTCTGGGTATGGAAGAGAATCCAACAATTGAATTTAAGGGGGAGTGTTCAATTTTTAAATTCAACTACAACCCTGCGCAGAGGAAGAAGAAGTACAACAGCGACAGAGTTTTCTGTTGTGTGCACTCCACTGTGCATTTAACAACGTTTTTAAATCTTGCAAGTTTATAATTTTGGTTATGGGCCATAGCCCTGTTTTGACTTGTAAATTCTATGATTTAAACCAAGCCATCTCCAGCATTCAACTCTCTGCCCTCCGCGCCATAAATATCACCAACCAAATGTCAAATTAAAACCCCACGCATTTTTTGATTTGTTTGAATGGGTCATGTAGTTGGTAGTGGAGCCCATTGTCCACGTCCTCACCACATGGACCAATGAATGCGTTATCGCGTAGTTTTGAGTCTAGTCACCGTACCCGTGGTCAATGCGGAAGCCGGTCCCCACCATGCCAAGTCAAACACACCAACCAATCACAAACCATTTGCATAGAAGAGAGGGTGACGTGGATAAGCTACATTCGAGCCCGATAAGGATTTATGAGCTCAATTCATATTTATCGCGCATCCAGAGGGTGAAATCACTACAGTCCAAATTGGTATGCGAAATCTTTATTCAATGGGATTAAATTTTTGTGTTTAAAATCTGCGACAAAGGATTTGGAACTTTGGTTTAAATTTTTATTCGTATGCGGAAAATGTAATAAGGTTCTAAACCTTATCATAACATTTCCTTTATGTTTTAAATGCTGCGGTGAAAGTCATTTTGACTTTAGATATATATATGTTATATATATATATATATATATATATATATATATTATAGACTTCTAAAGTTTATAATATATATATATATATATAGTTCAATAATTTGATTTTTTTTTTTCTCGTGCGTCATATAAAAAGAAGAAAAGTCCGAAGGCTGATATATGTGACTATGTGTAATATGTAAAAAAAAGAGGGCCAGAAGGAAGAGAACCATATAGAGCACTGTGTGTGCATGTTTAAGAGACAGAGACCTGTATTTCTGTAGAGAGTGAGCATAACTATAAGACAGAGTTTTTTGAAGAACACTGCGTGTGGAGCAGTTTCATTTTTTTTGTAATCCCTTAGAAGAGGAAGAACTTAAATTTGTAATAGAGTTTTGTTTTAATGAAATATAAGTGTTATTATGTAGCATCTCTGTCCAGCAATTTTTTTTTAAATTGATTTCTCTGTGTTGAGAAAAGAAATTTTATTTCCTCTGTATGTGTTTAGAATCATTCAGAAATTCCAACAGAAATGATTATCGTCCTTGGCCACAGGATTCCCATGCATTCAACAGCACAGGGCCATGACCCACTTTTCTCAAGCTTAAAAGAAATATTTGATTGCCAATACAGTCCATCGACGACATTCATAGATGGAGAGTCGCATATCGAGGAACTTAATCCCATCACTAAAGAGACATAATTAGACTTAACAAAAATATTGTGCATTTCAGTTAAATGTTTTGAAAATAATGATAAAGTAATAAAAATCATGAAGTAATGAATAGAACGAGACTTTAATTATGTTGTATTTCTCGTAAATGCTTTAAAAAACAAAATCAAGCAGGCATGCAACCTATAAATTTATGGATAGTCAAAAGGCAACAGCCGATATCAGGTTAACTTTTGACAAGGTCATGATGGAGATCACATTAACCACGCTGACATGGTCATGTCATTCAGACCATGAAATAAGTGCAAAATTTAATGTGAAAGAGCACACCATCCCCTACCATCAACAATATATTTTTATTTATTAGTTTTTAAAATTTGTAATATATTTTTAATTTCTGATAAATAGTTTTTAACTTGGATAAGACAAAAATAATCAGTATCGTTTTGTTTAATCAATTAATAAAATTTTAATTAAAAAATTTAAAATGCTATAAAATTTTAAAAACATAAAATAATAATTTTATAGTTATTGAATATTTAGATTAATATATATTTTTCAAAACTATAATAAAATGTCAAGTTTTACTAGCACAACATGTTGAGGATGAACCTGGTCAAAACGGTGACCCAAAATCAAACCTCAAAGAGATTGTTGGGACCTTGCTAGGGGGAAGAGACAAGTTAAACCTAGTTAGCTTAGTGATGGACCATGGTGTGGTGCTAGGAGGAGAAGACAAGTTAAATACAGGGTTTATTTCAAATCAAGCCTAATTAATCTCTAATGAACTCAGACCACTTGAAAAACAAAAAAAAACTATAATAAAATGGCTAAATACTTGAAAAAAAATTATAATAAAATGGTTTAATTTAAACTAAAGTCAAATAAATTTTAACTCCACATCAATTATATTATGCGGGTGTACGGGATGCGTTATGATTCGCTGACAGGGGGGTGGGTGGGCACGTGGTCTACCACCACCGCCACCCCTTCGCGCTCCGAGCTCACCTCATATATGACAGCTTATACAGTTATTGCTTCTTTAATGCAGCTCCTCCTGCCTCGTTTTCTCGACCATTACATTGCAATGGCGCCTATACATCCAGTGTTGTGTGTCTCTCCGTTGAATTCCAGTTGTTCTCAGGTTGATTTCGAACCTTGGTTGCGCACCAGCAATGGCAAGAGGTGTCGTTTAGGTTGCTGTTTCGAGCTTGCGGATGGTCTTCACGTCTCTTGTGGTCAGTTTTGTAACTTCCACGGCCCGTCCATTGGTTTTTTACAGTCTCAGAGCTTGCACTCCTTTCCTTTCTCAATTGCTTGGACAGATTACCCTTTCATTCTCAATATGCCTCGTCTGAGGCCCAGAATGTCGAGCAGAAGAGGGTCTTCTCGTGGGCAGGTTAATACGCCACCTGCATTTCCCTCCTCTGCCACCTCGTCGGAATCTTCGGATAATGAGGTTGGTCGTTCTGCGGCTCCCAGCAGAAGACGAGGTCGTGGGCGTGGCAGACGCCCTTCCACCTCTGCAGCCCATGTTCGCCTCACCTCCTCTGAGCACTTCCATTCGGCTCGCTTCAACTATCCTTGTTCCTTCAACCGCCATGATTTCATTGCTTCGGTCTCCATCAAATTCAGGATCAACCCGACAGCCCAAGCTCCACCTTCTGCTCCCTCCGGCCTTGTTCAAGAATCTGAAGATGGAATACTGTTTTGCCCGCCAGGGGTCAGTCTGCAAAGTTTTCAGGGTAATTCGGCCTCTCAGCCCGAGCTCCAGCAAGCCAGGCCGTGCGCGCCTTCAGGTCATGCTCCTTCGCCCCCTGCAGATGCTGAATTCAGTCCGTATGCTTGCCCTGTGGTGGAAGAAGCGCCCTCGCCCACCAACGACGCTTAAATGGCTCTCGCTCTTCAGTTTTGGCTTTCAGGTACTCAGAAGGGGTTCTTCTCCCTTCTTCTTCACAGTTTTTGCCGGCTTTTTAATGTAATTCTCCTTAGTCGATTAGCAGCTCCCTTCGCACTGCTATCTATGCTTTCAGGCGCAAGACAAAGCTTCAGCGCATCCTTCTGTATGTCTGTAATTTTTGCCATGGATTATGTCTGTCTCGGTCTCACTTGTTGTAGCGAGTCTAGCACTCCAATCATCATTTTGTTTTTCAGAATCAGCTGTTTCGACAGTAGGACAAGGTCCTGGTCTTCAAAGTTCACCTCAGTCAGTCAACAGTTATGGTCTTATGATAAGTATGCCTCTTCTCTGGGCTAGCTCTGTGAGGCCTCAGCCTCTATGTAATATATTTTTGTACTAATATAGAAGTAGACAGATTTACAAAAAAAAAAAATTATATTAAGGTAAATATAACAAGTGTTGCATGAGAGTGTAGTCCATGCCACTTAAGTGGAAATTATGCTTTAGAAAAATTGCAAATTGATATATGAAGTGGAAAAAATAATTCCTACTAAGAAATTTTGGTGGGTAGAAACTCCTAGTAAGTCTCCTCATTTACATGTTTACTCCTACTTGTTAAAGTGTTTAAGAAGACATAAATATGTAATCTAGGTGACTATGAGTTATTTTAAGGATTTTACACTAGTAAGTCTGCTCATTTACATTTTTACTCCTAGTGGTTAAAGTGTTGAAAAAGACATAAATATGTTATTTAGGTGAATAGGAATTATTTAATATTTAATATAGAGTCGGTTATAACTTGTTCTCCTATGGGAAGTTCACAGATGAAGCAAAACAATATATTCGGTACTATACATTTGTGAAAATAGATTCCTTATTGAAATCGTTGCTATGTGTTGCAGCAGCAAAACTCATAAAACACACTGACAATCCTATAAAGATGGCAATTAATATCTATTAGGATAATATATGCCATAGATTTAAATAAGTTAGTAGACATATACAACCCCATGCATTAATAAACCTAAACCGATATCCAGTAATGCATCACCCTGGTAATAATAGTAGCAACATTAATGACCCGAATCACTGACTTCCCTAACCTTGTTTGATGCTAACCTTATTATTATTATATTATTTGAGATATTTTTTTTATCTATATGCCAACACAACAGTACAAGCTTTTCTTCGGGTAGGCTTTAGCCAAATGTAGGAGCTTTTGGAAAAAATCATGTATGTAAGTACTTTGCTTATTTGCCGCTATAATATCACGGGCCTTCGCCGCATTAGATCTCAACTTCTTCCTCTCCTCTCCTGCCATTGCCTTTTTTACTATTGTCGATATGCTTTCTCTCAGAAAAGAGCCATCGTCACCCCTTTCTATTTCGATCCCCACCTCCAATTCCGCAGCTACTTGAAGGGATTTTAAGCACTGGTCAATTTGAATGGGAAGCAAGATGAGAGGTATTTTGAAGCTAAGTGATTCCATGACGAAGCTCCATCCTACTTGGCTAAGAAAACCAGTGATGGATGAATGAGAGAGAATCTATACCTGTGGTACCTAGCCCTGCACGACGAGGCCTCGGTCTTGGGTTCGTATCTCGAATCCCTCGGGAAGGATCCCCAGTGGAGGGTAGAGATTTAGCCTTCTTGAAATAGTCTAAAATATTTTTAGTAATTAAAAATTAAAGGTTTATATTGATTTTGAAAAACTGTCCCTTCTAAATTTTTAATTAAATTGATTAGTTAAAAAAATATTATATGTAATGAGTTATGGCTTTTGGTTATATGATATTAATAAACCATGGTATTGACCAATGATATTGTAACATGGCCAATTTACAAATAAATAATGTTCATGGTTAAATGAGAATAAATCTCCTTGAATATGAATATTATTACATGTCCTTTAAATGTTTAATTAAAAAAATGTCATATTAAATTATTTGTGGCTTTTTGGAGCATGTATTATTAATAAGCTATGGTAGTAGTTTATGGTATTGTAACAAATCCTATTTACCATAATAGAATCTCAATGGTCAAGTGCAGGTAAATCTCTATAATTAAGAATTGTGTTACACTATATTTATTTAATTATCGATAATTATTAGGTGGATGGTAAGGATTTCACCTCCATGGAATATTTTAGAATATCCTTAATTATAAAGACAAATCAAAGGTTGATATTTATCTCAAAAGTAGTTATGTCTTTTCTATCATTTTAATTAAATTGATTAATTAAAAAAATTAATATGAAAAAGTATCATATGAAATAAGTTATGACTTTTTGAGCTTATGGTATTAATTTTAACAATGAGTAGTGAATCTCCGTGTTAAGAATTTTGTTACATGATTTTTTTAAATGTATATATGATTAATTCATATACTAGCGCATCCATATGAATCAAATGGCTAGTAAATATCGATAATTCATAATAAACACCAAAACACTTGCTTCATAATATATTTACTTTGCTAAAATTAAAAAATATAAAAATTAACTATATTATAAATTTTTTTTAAATTAGTATTATATATATATATATATATATATATAAACATGGAACAAGATTAGATTTATCTCAACTTTACCATCCACATTCTTAATTTGTGAATAGGATTTGTTACAATTCCATAGGCCAATATCATGGATTATCAAGACCAAATGCCCAAAAAACCATAAATTACTTCTTCATATGACACTTGTTGATATGATATTTTTTATAATTAATATACTACGAATATTTTAGAATATTCTATACAAGTTAATAATTATTGATAATTAAATAAAAATTATGTAATTCATATTCCAAAATAGACATGTCTATGACATAACATAACTAGTAGAGCCATACAAATTAAATGGCCAGTGTAAACGTTGATTAACATTAATCCATGATCAACATTAGAATGCTTACTTCATGATAAATTTCACATTACTAAGATTACAAAACAAAACAAACCAAAAAAATAAATTCAACTTATTTTAAATATATTATTATTTATATCCCAAGGGGGAAGCTCAATTGGTGATTAAAGTAATGTAAGTCTAGAGAAAACTAAAACATTCAAGGTTCAAATCCCCCTAGTTGGACCTAATATACGAAGGAGAGGATAAGCCAATTGGCAACACACCCCCATAAGAGAATGAATGAATATCATCTTATTAACACCTCACTTAAGGAAAGAGGTATAACAAATTCTCAATCCCAAGACCTGGATTGATTCACAAACTCCTTGATGAGTCATTATTCTGCAAGGATAATCTCATCCTTGCATGAGAGATGACCAACACTTACATTATTATAGATCTACTTATTTTTCTAGCGTAAGATTACTTGAATTCTAATATGAGATAATGTGCTCAGTGGTCAATTGGTCCATCCTTAGCTTGACACTTACACCATGGGGGCCTTTAGTTGGCTCACCTCAATGAAACATGACCAAGCCCTGCCACAAATTCCATTATTGTTCTCGGTAGTTGGAGTCTCATTCAAATGATTTTGCACCTTTGTAATTACAAGGACAATTGCCTCACCTCCCTGGTTTGTAGATCAACGCTTATTGTATCTATTTATGGGCTTATCAACCTTGCATATCGTTTGGAATGTTTGGTTGTACGTAGTTGGTAGGAGCACATTTGACACCACCTTGTTTGTAAGTTGGACTCACGTAGCATTTCTTGGTCTGAATATTACTGATCCATGTATTTTTTCTTACTCATTTTTTATCTTTTCATTCATAATTATAGTCCATTTATTATTTGGCACTACTCATCTTTGAATCTCCAAGCCCCTTTCTACCTCCACTGATTTGTGAGAATTCTAAGGTAGCTAGAGTTGATTGGTTAAAAGCAACTTGAGAGTATTATTGTTTGTCATCCCCATGAGTCGATCTAGAGGTATATGATAGCATAATTGTGTTGTATGTAAGCTGCGTCAGGGAGAATTGGGTGTTGGTGCTACGAGGCATGGGGCTAAGGAAGATCGTTGGGAGTTTAAAACACCTTATGGTTGTAGACCATTGTTTTTTAGTTACTCTCATTGCAATTTTCATGTTCGGACCCTGGCTAGTAATTTTCCCTTGACGCGTAGAGGTCACTGAAACCTGGGTAACTCTAAGCCATTAATGTATTTATCATTTATATGTAGCTATTATTTTTGGCTTCGAGTGTTGGCTTCTAGTACTGGTATTGCCACTATACTGTCTACATAGTTTTAGTAGTTGAATTCTATTCCTATTCTGTGGTGCCTTTCCTTTTATATTTCCTAGTGATCTGAATATGGGAAAACTAGTTTTATTGTACTAGCTCCCTCATCAAATAAATAAAAATGTGTTTAGGATCGTCTCAAGTTAGCTAATTGTGAAGGGGTTTATGTGTCAAGTTTTAAGTGTCTTTGATGAGAAATTTATGAGTTAATTAGATTTTAAAAAATCTTGTACAACAAATAAAATGTAGAGAAATAACACACAACATACACATTACACAATAGCTGATAACAAAGTTCACCCCTCCTAGGATACATCTCCATGGACATACTTAAACTGGTTAGGCCCTCTTGGGATTAATGGTAAATTTTATGATTACATGCACCTATAGTGCTCCAGTGTCTTTGAAACCTTCTCCATTGGATTCAAAAGACCTAAGAACCTCAAAATAGACTCTTCAATCTCTAAAAATGGTTTTTAGCTAATCTAGGCATGACCTCCTCTCTTAGTGGCCCTAGGATTCTTTAATCTTCAAAGTGGAAAAAATGCTTTTAGAAGTGCTCCAACACCTCTACAACCTGCACCATCATGTTCATAGCATCAAAATAATCTAGGAATGACTCTTCCTAAGCCAATTTTTTTTTAAATTAGCAAAATTTATGCTTCCTTCAATTTTTCCCTAGGAATCTCCACTAAAACTGGAGAAACTCCAGTTAAGGCCACTAAAACTAGTTGTGTGTCCGAAATTGGAGTACCATGAATTCTCCGCCAAACTAAACTCGAGCTTATTTAAATTTAACTAGAGTTCAAATCGGGATTAGTGCTAAACGCGCTTTAAAAAACTACACATTTAAACATTTGATTAGCGCGGCCAAATACCATTTAAGGGTTAGTTGACCCCCTACACTTAACATTAATATCTGCACATAATATCACACTCCACCTTTGGTTATGGTGGAAAGGTCACATGGGAAGGGGGTTGGCCCCCTCCATTGCCACGCCAATAGATAAATATGAACATAAATACATGTCTACAACTATATAAGTTAAGAAGTACACCACGGCCTATTGATAAGCCACATCGATCGCTTGGGGGAGATCGTGGGGTTGGGCCCCGACCTCCACCCTTCCACCTATACATCACATTTTTCCACAACATTATATGATATTACCTTTGGTCATAGATTAAAATTCAGATGTTGGATTTGATAAAACATTTGTGATATGTATGAAATTCGGACCATAATATATGCACCAACCTTTGGAATATATATATATATATATATATATATATATTTCTAACTTTAGAACCATATGTGCAATATAATTCAGCCTTCAACTTAAGGTTGTGAACAGTCCAATTAGAGGTTGACACGGGTTTTACCCCACACCATTGGATATCTTGGCTTAGTCTCTTTGCAGCATATCAGTTCTCAAAAATCAAATATACTCTATATATCTCTCTATCTTATATATCTATATCTATATATATATATATTGTTTCAGAACCATATGCGCAATATAATTCGGCCTTAACATATATATATATATATATATATATATATATATATATATATATATATATATCTATATATATATATATATAGATATAGATATATAGATATAGATATTTCTGACTTGAGAACCATATGCGCAATATAATTCGGCCTTCAACATTGGTCCACCATAGGGGGCAACACGTGTGTATATATATATTTCTAACTTGAGAACCATATGTGCAATATAATTCGGCCTTCAAGATTGGTCCACCATAGGGGGCACCACGTGTCAACCTCTGATTGGACTGTCTGCAACCTTAATAAAAATTTCATTCCATTATTAAAAGGTGAAAATTGACCTTAGGAGCACGTTAAAAAAAATCACGTGCAAAATTTCACCTTGAAACCTTTCCGACCAATCCTGCAATGACACTTGTCATAGTGACGTTGGGTGAAATGGAGGAAAACCCAAATTTTTGGCCTTGGACCTTGTTTGACCCTTTTTTTTAAACTCACATGTTTGACACAACAATCAACATGCTCTAACTTCCTCATACGAAATCTGTTTTGACTGAAACAAATTGTGCCAGATTCCTGGAGAGATAGGCTCGATTCAGTCATTTTGGTTTGCTGCTATTCTGAGCAATTGAATTTTTGGAAAATTTTTGCCCCTAATCGAGATTCTGATCACTCCTTCCCATTGAAAGGCTTTTTGACCCACAAAAATTGGTCATCTCATAAGAGCTAAACACTCCTCTCTTTCCCAGGTTCTATCAACATGATTCTACTTGGAAGAATCTCCAAAACAACCACTTGGGTTCACTGACATGCCTTGCATTGCAAATGGCTTGGAATTCAACCAATGTCCTCCTTTTGTTGATGACCCAATCCAACACTTATTGGCTGCTTGCTAACTCATAAAACACCTTTTTGTACCAAATCGATCCCTCAGTGCTTGGAAAACTAACTGATGGCCTTCCCACTAAGAACCATATTCCTGTTTTTCACACACATGCATTCGATGCAAGCTTCTCCTTGGAAACCACTTTTCCAGGTTAAGCCCATCTCAGTGAACTACATAAATGAGTTCCAATATAAATAATAATAATAAAATAAATGACCATTATTTTACCTCCACGGTTCCAAATTCCCATCTGGAAGAATGCATTTTCCATGTCTTTCGCTTCTTGGCATCAACACATCAAATGGTCTATAATGGCTACAAATTTTTTTGCAGCAAATTATTTGACATATTGTCCCTATTTGTCCATCATCCTCCATTATTTACATGCTATTCATGCCATGATTTGAGAATTAAGGATAATCATAAGCCTCTCGCTCTAGAGTGGAACTTCCCAAAATCCTGCGACATCTTGTCACAAACACAACCATCAATATGAAAAACATATCATGCAAGAAAAATAACTTGACAACATATCCTTTTTCTCCTTCGAAGCAACAAATTTCACATCATGTGAACATCGCCATGTACGCTTACTTCTCTATGTACAAACCATGAACCAACCACAAGTCGAAAAAACATGCCTCTTCAAAAAAATGACTCTCAAGTAAAAAAAAGCATGTATAACAACTCTTAACTCTCTCACAAGTACAATCACAAGTACAAGAATCCCATTTCCATGTACAAGTACTTAAAGAGTTGAAATGAATAATTTTGTTACAATAATAGTGAGTCAACATACTCCACTTTCGAACACCTTCCTGGCGTAAACATGCAACATGCATTCAATTTGCAAAGAAGTGCATCAAACATCAAAATACATGCAAGGCCTTAATTGGATAAGAAATGTAACCATCTCTTACCAAACCATTTCAATGGCGCTTCTTTCAGCTACACTTCATCATGTGAATCATCCCAACCCACAAAAATTATGGAATCCTCCTTTCCATTATTATTAGTATCTCTTTCCCCCTTATTCAAATGTCGTGGATGACTTGTTCGATACAAAGTCCAACACTTGTCTACAAGATGACCCTGCTTATGGAAATGAGTGCAAAACAATTGCATCTTATTTTCAACATGATTTTCTTTATCCAATGGACCTTTGGCTTTCTACCTCTTTTGTTTAGAAATTTTCTCGTGCATGGCTATCTTCTTCCAACATCTTGAAACATTATGGTTGTTCAAACCAGTAAAGGAAAATGCAAAATTTCTCCAAATCATATGCGATGATTTACCATGTTTATCATAATCAAAAGAAACTTGTTAAAGGCATATTTATACCTTGAACATTCACCTTTGTTTCCTTGTTGAGGAGTTGAATTCGATGAGGTGGATTCTCTCTTATGAATACCAACAATGACATTCTCTTGTTTTCCATTCTCATTAGCTGCATGCTTATGAGCACCTTCTTGAAAAGTGAGTGTAAAAATTTTGCATTCCTCATGAACACAAATTTTAGAAGCTTGAGGTAATGAATATGAAATGAAATTCCTTCTTGGAACACATTCATATGTCTCCATGGCTTTGGAACATTCTTCATCATGTTGTCCATAACCAAGACCCAAATACTCTAGCCTTTCCTCAACAACAATTGGTTGAACTATGCCTTGTGTATGTTTTCCCAATACTTTACTTTCATAGCCCATTTTCATCATTAATTTGGACCCTATTCCTCTAGTGTGTCTTTCAAAAGCACCTACACATTCATATTCAGAGAAAATTGAAGACAAATTTGAATTTCATGCCTCTTTTTCATGTGCATACTTGGCTAGAGGTTCTTTTGTGTCTTGGAGTTGAGTCTCCATCTCATGCATATATTCAAGGGTTTCATTTGCAATATGGAGCTGAGTCTCCATATCATGTACCTTTTCAAGAAGTTCTTGCTTCTCCTCCTTCATGGAAATAAACTGCTCTTGAAGTATAATTCTCTCCTTCTTATAAAATGTGCTTAATGAAGATTCCATCACCATCACACCTGCAATGCATACAAAGCTTCTTTGTTGTGATTTAAGAATTGAGCTCTCAATATTGACCTTCTCTTCACACATATAAACTTGCACTTAGTTAAATTCTCCTTGCACAAATTACAAAACCAATATCTAATTCTTCTCTCTAACCTTGGCTAAAATGAGTTAAACTATTCTCTAATACCAGCTTGATCTGAATATGGAAAAATTGGTTTTGTTGTGTTAGCTCCCTCATTAGTTAAATAAAAAAAATTTTAGGATCGTCTCAACTTAGCCAATTGTGAAGGGGTTTATGTGTCAATTTTTAGGTGTCTTTGGTGAGAAATTTATGAGATAATTAGCTTTTAAAAAATCATGTACAAAAAATAAAATTAAGATAAATAACACACAACATACACATTACACAATAGCTGATATCAGAGTACACCCCTCCTGGGATACATCTCCATGGGTCTGCGTCAATTGGCTAGGCCCTCTTGGGATTAATGGTAAATTATCTAATTTCATGCACCTACACTGGTACAATGGCTTTCAAACCTGATCCATTGGATTCATAAGACCCAAAAAACTCAAAATCGACACTTCATTCTTTAAAAATGGTTTTCAGCTGATCTAGGCATGGCCTCCTCTCTTGGTGGCCCTAGGCTTCTTTAATATTCAAAGTGGAAAAAACACTTTCAAAATTGCTCCAACACCTCTGCAACCTACACTATCATGTTCAGATCATCAAAATCATCTAGGAATGACTCTTCTTGAGCCAAAAATTTTCGAATTTAGCAAAAGTTATGCTTCTTCAAATTTTTCCTAGGATTCTCCACTAAAACTGGAGAAACTCCAGTTAAGGCCGCTAAAACTAGTAGTGGGGCTGAAATTAGAGGACCGTTAAATTCTTCACCAAACTAAACTCGAGTTTAGTTAAATTTAGCTGGATTTTGAATGGGGATTAGTGCTAAACGCGCTTTAACAAACTATGCATTTAAACATTTGATTAGCGTGTCCAAATACCATTTAAGGGTTAATTAACCCACTACACTTAACATTAATATCTGCACTTAATATCATGCTCTGCCTTTGGTTATGGTGGAAAGGTCACATGGGGAGGGGGTTGGCCCCCTCCATTGCACCACCAGTAGATATATATGAACATAAATACATGTCTATGACTGCATCGCTCACTTGGGGGAGATCGTGGGACCCGGCCCCGACCTCCACCCTTCTACCTATACATCACATTTTTCCACAATGTTATATGATATTACCTTTGTTGATAGATTAAAATTTAGAATTTGGATTTGATAATGTTTGTGATATGTATGAAATTCGGACCATAATATATGCACCAACCTTTTGCATATATATATATATATATATATATATATAACTTGAGAACCATATGTGCAATATAATTCGGCCTTCAACATTGGTCCACCATAGGGGGAACCACGTGTCAACCTCTGATTGGGCTATCCGCAACCTTAATAAATATTTCATTCCACCATTAAAATGTGAAAATTTACCTCAGGAGCACATTAAAAAAAATCACCTGCAAAATTTTACCTTCAAACCTTTCCAACCAATCCTGCAATGACACTTGTCACAGTGATGTTGGGTGAAATGGACGAAAACCCAAATTTTTGGCCTTGGACCTTGTTTGACCCTTTTTTTTCTAAATTTTCATGTTTGACACGATAATCAACATGCTCTAACTTCCTCATACGGAATCCGTTTTGAGTGAAATGAATTGCACCAGATTCTTGGAGAGACAGGCCCGATCCGATCATTCTCATTTGGTGTTATTCTGAGCACTTTGAATTTTTGGCAAATTTTTTCCCCTAATCCAGATTCTAATCACTCCTTCCCACTGAAAGGCTTTTGGACCCACAAAATTTGGTCATCTGATAAGAGCTAAATACTCCTCTCTTTCCCAGGTTCTATCAACTTGATTCTACTTGGAAAAATCTCCATAACAAGCACTTGGGTTCACTGACATGCCTTGTGTTGAAAATGGCTTGGCATTCAACCAATGTCTTCCTTTTTTTGCTAACCCAATCGAACACTTATTGGTTGCTTGCTAACTCATAAAACACCTTGCTATACCAAATGAATCCCTCAGTGCTTGGAAAACTAACTGATGTCCTTCTCACTAAGAATCATGTTCCTCTTTTTCACACACATGCATTCGATGCGAGCTTCTCCTTGGAAACCACTTTTCCAAATTAAGCCCATCTGAGTGAAATACATAAATGAGTTCCAATATTTATAATAATAAGAAAATAAATGACCATTATTTTACCTCCAGGGTTCCAAACTCCCATCTGGAAGAATGCATTTTCCATGTCTTTCGCTTCTTAGCATCAACACATCAAATGGTCTACAATGGCTGCAAATTTTTTTGCCACAAATTATTTGACATATCGTCCCTCTTTGTCCATAATTCTCCATTATTGACATGATACTCATGCCATGATTTGAGAATGAAGGCTAATCATAAGCCTCTTGCTCTAGAGTGGACCTTCCCAAAATCCTGTGACATCTTCTCACAAACACAACCATCAATATGAAAAACACATCATGCAAGAAAAATAACTTGACAACATATCCTTTTTCTCCTTCAAAGCAACAAATTTCACATCATGTGAAAATTTCCATGTACACTTACTTCTCGATGTACAAACCACCAACCAACCACAAGTCGACAAAACATGCCTCTTTAAAAAACTGAATCTCAAGTAAAAAAAAAGCATGTATAAAAACTCTCAACTCTCTCACAAGTACAAGAATCCCATTTCCATGTAAAAGCACTTAAAGAGTTGAAATGACTAATTTTGTTACAATAATAGTGAGGCAACATACTCCACTTTCAAACACCTTCCTGGCATAAACATGCAACATGCATTCAATTGGAAAAGAAGTGCATCAAACATCAAAATACATGCAAGGCCTTAATTGTATAAGAAATCTAACCATCTCTTACCAAACCATTTCAATGGCGCTTGTTTCAGCTGCACTTCATCATGTGAATCATCCCAACCCACAAAAATTATGGAATCCTCCTTTCCATTCTTATCAATATCTCTTTCCACCTTATTCAAATGTCATGGATGACTTGCTCGATACAAAGTCCAACACTTGTCTACAAGATGACCCTGCTTATGGAAATGAGTGCAAAACAATTGCATCTTATTTTCAACATGATTTTATTTATCCAATGGACCTTTTTCTTTCTACCTCCTTTGTTTAGAAATTTTCTCGTGCATGGCTACCTTCTTCCAACATCTTGAAACATTATGGTTATTCAAACCAGAAAACGAACATGCAAAATTTCTCAAAATCATATGTGATGATTTACCATGTTTATCATAATCAAAAGCAACTTGATTAAAGGCAAATTTATACCTTAAAGATTCACCTTTGTTTCCTTGTTGAGGAGGTGAATTTGATGAGGTGGATGCTCTCTTCAGAATACCAACAATGACATCCTCTTGTTTTCCATTCTCATTAGTTGCATGCTTATGAGCACCTTCTTGCAAAGTGGGTGTAAAAATGTTACATTCCTCATGAACACAAACTTCACAAGCTTGAGGTAATGAACATGAAATGAAAGTCCTTATTGGAACACCTTCATGTGCCTCCTTTTCTTTGGAGCATTCTCCATCATGTTGTCCATAACCAAGACCCAAATACTTAGGCCTTTCCTCAACAACAATTGGCTGACCCATGCCTTGTGCATGTTTTCCCAATCCTTTACCTTCATAGCCCATTTTCATCAATAATTTGGACCCTATTCCTCTAGTGTGTCTTTCAAAATCACCTACACATTCATAATGAGAGAAAGTTGAATACAAATTTGAATTGCATGCCTCTTTTTCATGCACATACTTGGCTAGATATTCTTTGGCATCGTGGAGTTGAGTCTCCATCTCATGCATATTTTCAAGGGTTTCATTTGCAATATGGAGCTGAGTCTCCATATCATGCACCTTTTCAAGAATTTCTTGCTTATCCTCCTTCATGGAAATAAACTACTCTTTAAGTATAATGCTCTCCCTCTTATCTTCATAAATCTCTTGAACCATATAATTCATGATGTAGAGCTTATGCAACATCTCTTTATCAAAGATTTTTTCTAAGGAAGATTGACAATAAAAAGTTCTTAATAAAGCTTCCATCACACTTGCAATGCATACAAAGCTTATTTGTTTTCATTTAAGAACTGAGCTCTCAATCTTGACCTTCTCTTCACACACATAAACTTCCACATAGTTAAATTCTCCTTGCACAAATTACAAAACCAATATCTAATTATTCTATATAACCTTGGCTAAAATGAGATAAACTATGCTATAATACCAACTTCATCTGAATATGGGAAAATTGGTTTTTTTTTGTTAGCTCCCTCATCAGTTAAGTAAAAATTTGTTTAGGGTCGTCTCAACTTAGCCAATTGTGAAGGGGTTTATGTGTCAAGTTTTAGGTATATTTTGTGAGAAATTTATTAGTTAATTAGCTTCTAAAAAATCATGTACAACAAATAAAATTCAGATAAATAACACACAACATACACATTACACAATAGTTGATAACAGAGTTCACCCCTCCTGGGATACATCTCCATGGGCCTGCTTCAATTAGTTAGGCCCTCTTGGGATTAATGGTCAATTGTCTGATTTCATGCACCTACATTGGTACAATGGCTTTGAAACATAATCCATTGGATTCATAAGACCCAAAAAACTCAAAATAGACTCTTCAATATCTGAAAATGGTTTTCAGCTGATCTAGGCATGGCCTCCTCTCCTAGTGGCCCTAGGCTTCTTTAATATTAAAAGTGGAAAAAACACTTTTAGAAGCGATCCAAAGCCTCTATAACCTACACCATCATGTTCATAACATCAAAATAATCTATTAATCACTCTTCTTGAGCCAAAATTGGTCGAAATTAGCAAAAGTTATGCTTCCTTCAATTTTTCCCTAGGAATCTCCACTAAAATTGGAGTAACTCTAGTTAAGGTTGTTAAAGCTGGTAGTGGCACCGAAATTGGAGGAACGTTGAATTCTCCATTGAAATAAACTCGATTTTAATTAATTTTAACTAGATTTTAAATGGGGATTAGTGCTAAACACGCTTTAACAAACTACGCATTTAAACATTTGATTAGTGTGGTTAAATTCCATTTAAGGGTTAATTAACCCACCACATTTAACATTAATCACCGTGCTTAATATCTTTCTTTTCCTTTGGTTATTGTGGAAAGGTCACATCAGGAGGGGGTTGTCCCCCTCCTTTCCCCTACCGGTAAACACATATGAACATAAATACATTTATGCGGCTATATAAATGAAGAACTATGTTGCGGCCTATTGGTAAGCCACAGCGCTCACTTGGGGGACATTGTGGGGTCGAGCCCCGACCTCCACCCTTTTGCCATACATCACATTTTTCCATAACGTTATATGATATGAACTTTGTTCATAGATTAAAATTAAGACTTTGGATTTGATAAAACATTTGTGATATGTATGAAATTCAAACCATAATATATGTACCGACCTTTGGCATATATATATATATATATATAGAGAGAGAGAGAGAGAGAGAGAGAGAGAACAATATGTGTAATATAATTCGGCCTTCAACCTTGGTCCACCAGAGGGGCACGTGGCAGCCCCTGGCTGTGCCACATGTTAGCCTCTGGTTGGGCCACCCCCAACCTTAATAAAAATTTCATTCCACCATTAAAATGTGAAAATCGACCTTAGGAGCACATTAAAAGAAAATCACCTTCAAACGTTTATGGCGAATCCTACAGTGACACTTGTCATAGTGTCATTGGGTGAAATGGAGGAAACCCCAAATTTTTGGCCTTTGACCCTGTTTGACCATTTTTTTTTAATTCACCTATTTGACATGATGATCAAGAGGCTCTAACTTTCTCATACAGACTTTGTTTTGAATGAAATGAATTGCGCTTAATTCCTGGCAACGGGCCCAATCCTGTCGTTCTTGTTTGGTGCTATTCTAATCACTTTTAATTTTTGGCAAAATTTTGCCCCTAATCCAAATTTTGATCACCTAGGCCATGCATAGACTAATGTTTCCTTATTATTTGTTGTTTGGTATTCACTTTCTAGATTTGGTTGTTTTACCTTTTGGGTTTCATAATCCATGTCCTGTCAACGACTTTGAACTTGCCTTACCTCTACGCTCAAATTTGTTTTATGGGCCAATTCCATGTTGATAGGAGGGTAAACCTATTTAATTATATGAAATACCAAAGGATGAGAAGTGGGAATTAGGGGGTGGGGGGGAGGTTGCAACCCATATGGAAAAAACCGAGCCCAAGAATAGGCCTAAGAGGCTACTAATAACTTACATCTGGTTGTCCCATTGGAACTCCATAATGAAATTTGATAATTGGAAACCCTAACAACTAGAGATAAGAAATAATTCTCAAACTCAGAGATAATGGATGAAGTTGGGAACTAGGTTTCTGACCTTCTTCATACCAAGGGAAGGTAAAAGTAGTATTTCAAGGCCATATCACTATACTAGAAAATTAAATCCCTTTTGGGAAGGGTCCTTACAGAAAAAACATGAAGAAATGTGTAATATATTTGAAAGCCTTGAGGACATATGGATGTTAGGCTGGATATTATTGAGTGTCACATTAAGTATGTTTCTACTACGTTAGCTTCCCCAAGATTCTCTGCCATGGATCCAACACCTGCTACATCTTCTATCTCTTAGCTTCTGAAATGTTTGTTAGAAGATTTTTTCTTTTCAATTACGTGGTATATACTTAACTATGTTATAATTGTTCATAATTTTTAAGTTTTGGACAAATTATTCTATTGGTAGGTCGTAAAAAATATCTAGTTTCTTGTTGGTGAAGTTGAGACCACCTACCGAAAAAGCAAGCTTAAGATGGCTAGATGACTAATGTACTAGGTTAACGTGATTTTGTGAGACAATACAATGTTAACTTAAAAAAAATTATGATTTTTTTTACACTTATACTACTAACCCTAAGATGTAACACAATGTGAAAGAAGACTTATCATATTGCGGGAGATCCATATTTTTATTTGATATATGAGAAGACTCTAATCTAGTCATACACTTTCTCTCAAGCAAGTGCACTATAAAACTAAGGGAACATTACTTTAAGGTTCCAATGTATTGTTCAAGAAAATCTAAATGAAGGATCACTAATGTTTAGACTAGTAACATTTGTTTTCAATTATTAAATAACTTGATTCCATTGCTATGTCACTTTTTTTTGTTACTATGTCTAAGAGTTATAAGTCTATAAATTGATATGAAAAATATCCTTCCATGCACTAATTTATAAAGTGTTATGAATTTGAAGAAAAAACATTGAAATATTGTTGACTGCAACTTATTTAACAAAAGAAGTTCCAAATTTTAGCTATCAATTTCAAATATAAAGGATATTGTGTAATTTACTATGCTCCACCTAAATTTTCCTAAGAGGGTGTTATAAGGAAATATTTTATTTAAAAAAAACAAAATACCTCATTTTCTATATGAGGGTATTATAAGTAAGTATTTTATTATCAAAAAACAAAGGTGAACCTTTTTTGAGTGAGAAGATGACTAGCATATTAGATATACCATTTTTTTTGTTTTTCAAGTTGTTTGAGTTGATATTTATAGTCTTAACATTTGGATTGAGAAATTGTGCCCCAGGGGCATCTATGCCATCAAAATAACCTAGGGATTGCAGTCTGCCTAAGCCACAACAACTTTTAACATGACTATATTTTTTCCCATAGAGTTTTAAATGGGTGACCTTCACACAACAGAGATATTAAGTAGCACACCCCATCACTGTCTATTCTAAATCTCATGGGATACATCACATTTATAATTATTATCCTGGAAGTTGATTGTTTCTTCTTCATATTTTACATGTATGTTTGGTCATAAATTTGGATAGTGTTAACATTGATTCACAAATTTTTCTTATCATAGTTTTGTATAATTTTAATTTTAATATACATCCATTTTATTAAACTAATAATAATTTTATAATTAGATTTTATTTTTTTGAAAGCGGTACTTTTATATTGAAAATATAGATTTACTTGGTCAGAAACGTTTTTACAATATCACATCAAAACTTGCATTAGATTGAGCATCTATTTCCAAATCCCAGTATATCCATAATATTTTTTTATTCCTTCTACATGCCTTAAGAACTATAAAACAACAGTGAAATATCCCACAAACCCGAAAAAAGGACCCAGAAGAAAAAAATAGCGACAATACATGAATAAACATTATCCAAAGTTGGACTTGTCCACTTCCTCGCTATCATCCTTTCTTTTGCTGCTTGAACGTGCTCCTGCATCCCCTTCTCCTTCACTTTTTGGCAGCTGAGCTACAACATCCCAAGGCAACCCTCCAATAATTTCCTTCACCTTACTGAAAATTTTAACATTGATCAGTTCCCAGTTGGAGATCAGTAGGTCAGTCTCCATTTTCACTATATTCCATGCCTCCACACTTTCAAACTTTGCGTTGATGTGCTCAACATTTCATGCACAATCCTTTTCCACTAGCAGTGGGTGAAGAGATCTAGCCTACCCATAAGTAATTTAAACAAAAACTTTGTGACCCTCTTCAAGCGAGCCAAGTCCTCCTCAAGGGAATGCCTATCATGTTCCTTCTTCCAATCCATAGCAATGTCCTTCTAACCAACACTATTATCAAACCAATGCTCCAAACGTGCCATAACATATGATTCAGTGGCAGTCTACATCTTCTTATATACACCTAATCCTTCCTCCTCTTCATTCTCCTTGGATCGTGCCGTGGTCGCCTGGAGATATTCAATCTTTAGGTCTATTAAATATTATTGTTGTCCAATGGATCTGCCAAACCACCCTTTCAACCAATTCACCAGATAACAAGATGTTGTTCATCACTTCTCCATTAATTCACCTAAGGAATACATAGTCCTTCTTCCTCCCTGTGATGATGAATTCTCTATTATTTCCATCAAAACCCGACAAGGGGAATGAAAAAGTGTGGCTGAAGATAAGGATGTCATTCAGGTACAGTCCTACAAATGACTTGGTGAATGGCCACAAGATGCCATCCATCAGCCTCATGAAGGTTGCAGGAGTATTCGTCAACCCAAAAGGCATGACCAACCATTCAAAAAGGCCCTCCTTGGCTTTGAAGGTAGTCTTCCACACATCGGATGGTTCGATTGGTACCTGGTGATACCCAAACTTCAAGTTGGTATCTTTGAAATACTTAGCCCTTTTGAGTTGATCCAGAAGGTCATTAATCTGTGGGATTGGGTACTTATACCGGACAGTGATCTTGTTCAGCGCCCGATATTCAATATAAAGTCTCCAAGTTCCATCCTTCTTCTGCACTAACACGATCAGGCTCCCACAGGGCGATGAAATTGGCCATATGTGACCATTATTCAATAGCTCCTAAATCTCCCTCTTGATTTCATCGTTCTCCATAACAAAGCACCGATAGATTGTTCCATTGGACAATGATGCACCTGGGGTCAGATTGATGGGGTGCTTAACCTAACAGTGCAGAGGCACCCCTGTGGGTGATGTGAAGATGTCCCCGTACTCCTCCATGACCTTGTCCATTTGTTGTTGTCGTGTGGAGGATCACTTTATCAAGGTTGTGGCCATAGTCTTCCTCTTGCCCTGGGGGAGGATCATTAGGAAAACAAATTTCCTATAGCTGCAGACAGTGGTACCTTTGGTATCCTATAGAACTTATTGTCCAAAGTAACAATAAAAACATGATGCCAGGACTCATACACATCATGTCGCTTCCACAAGTATGGTTGGCCGAATAATAAATCACAAACATCAAGAGGATAAATGTCACATAATACCTCATATGTGAAGGGCTTGATGCTATAGGGAAGGTGGCATTGCTGGCTGATGTAGAGATCTCGTCCTTGGTGAAGCCACCCAATGGTGTATGGTTGTGGGTTTGTTGTGGTCAGCAAGCCCAAACGCTTCATGAATTTTGTTGAAATGAGGTTCTTTTGGCTCCCAATGTCAAAAATGAACTATAGCAGGGAACCCTTTACCCACATCTAAGAGTGGAAGAGATGCTCCTCCTCCTTTGGATATTTTGGTTCCTGCTTCTGGATCTTTGCAGTGGCAATGGTGGTGTTTGGATCCGCATCAATAATTTTCTTCCCTTTTTCATTCCCCTTATCAGGTTCTGATTGAGATTCAGAGCATGCATCTGATTCAGAAGCCCTCATCTCGGCCACAAGTGATTTCTTGTCCCGACGCTCACTTGTGTCGTGAGTGGAGCTCTTATGGAACTCACACCACTTTCCCGTGTCCTTCTTCAGCTTCGTGGTGTTGTTATTTTCTTGTGGCTTTGGTAGGTTACCTTGGGCTGCCATGCCTTGGATGTTTCCTTTGTTATATGGTTTGGGGGCACCTTTCCCTTGCTTTTGATTTTCAGATCCAAAGTCTCGCTTATTCTATTTGAATTTATGCTTCTTAGCAGCATACTAGTATGTCGTACCAAGCGAGGAGATGCCGAGGAACTCCATTTCGTCCTGAATGTATTTGTGAAGACGACTGTGGTACTTTAGCACCAAATTTCTGTTCGAAAATTTGACACCCAACTTTGTGCAAAGGGTATGGAACATATTTGTCAGCTCATGTACATCTTCATCACTTTATTGCCAAAACGTACTCCATTGTATGTACTTGTCCTCATATCTCTCCACGGGATAATATTGTTCCTTGCTGGCATATCGGAAATAATTACAAGTGGGTACGAGCGTGAATAGAGAGGGTTCCCCCTCGTCATTTTTCTCGCAGTAGGTTTCCCACCAGTCCTTGACATGGGGGGTAGGTTTGAGGAATGAAAAAATAATCTTCTTCCGGTCGGAAAAGTCACGAATTGAGAAATATCCTTCTAATATATTCAATCATCTATCTATGGTGTCTTCATCTATTTTTCCCTCAAATATGGGTATGTCAAAGTTTACTTGTACCTTAAAAGTATTTGCGCCTCCAGAGTGGATGCTGGATGCAGATGTGCCAGTAGTGGGAAGTCATTGAAGGATCTAGGAAAATTTATCCATCATCGCATTCCTTTGTTTTTTGAGGGCATCCTTAAGAAATATTTTGATAAGATCTCCTCCTACCTCATATTTTTTTTCATCCCCCATGGGTGGCCATTGGGGTTTGCGAGGCTAATCTTCCAAAAGTTCAACCAAATCGAGCCCTAACTCCTTATACCCCGACCTCGTTGGGGACATGCAAAGAAGGATCTAGAAAGAGAAAACTGATCTAATACCACTGATTCGGATTTATGAAGGAATGCAAAATAATACACATATAACCATAAATATAAAAATGCAGCAGAAAAAAACTTCATTTCATTAATATCAAATAAATAAAATCTATTTACAGACAGAATGGAAATAAAATAGCTAGGGCACTGGTAGCTTATCTTTGAGAAGAGATGTGGTGGCTATAGCCTCTGAAATCTATGTTACAATGAGGCTCGAAGGCCTATATATTATTGAGAAACAATGGAAAACCCTAAAAATCCAAAAACCTAACTCTAGGAGATGAAACGCCCGAATATGGGCCCCGTCAGGGTAAATTGGTACATCAATTTACCGGGGTCGTAACTTTGGCATACTATCTACGTTTGACGCACATGATACATAGTTAGAAATATCTATCCGAGGACTACAATTTCTGATCATGAATTTTGATCCCGGACCAAAATCATATTTTTCAGATAATCGATGCCCAAAAGACGTCGTTTAGGGCCTCAAAATGGCTTCGGAAGTTCAGGACCCAAAAAACTGCTAAAAATAGTAAATTGTGCTATTATTAAGGAAACTGAAAAAATCAAAGAAAAAATGGTGGGGCCCCAAGTGGAATAAGTAGGTGGCCACCAATATCCACATGGATCATAGAGAGTGAGAAGTGGAGAGAGAGAGGGAGTGACAAGGGAGGGATGGAGAGAGAGTATGTTTGGGGGTGAGATAAAGAGACAAAGAAGAAGATATAGAGAGAAGAGGGGATAGAATGAGAGAAAGAGGCATATAGTAATAGAGTTGGAGGGTGGATAGAGAGAGAGACAGAGGAAGGAAGAGAGAGAGTATATGAGAGAGTAGAGAGAGGTAGGGAAAGAGAGATGGAGTTGGAGGGGGAGGGGGAGAGAGAGGGATGTAAGAAGAAATACATAGAGAGAGAAAGTTGGAGAGAGAGATAGGGAGTGATAAGGAAGATGTATATAGAGAGAGAGATGACAACGAGAGGGAAGAGATAAAGAATCAGGGGAGAGGGAGAGAAGGGGAAGAAAGAGAGAGAGAGAGAGAGAGAGAGAGAGAGGAGGAGGTGGAGGGAGTTATATATATATATATATTGGAGAAATATAATGTATGTTTTTTTGGTGATATAGAGAGACATATGGAGATAGAGATATAGATGGAAGGTGGAAAGAGGAAATAATATATACATGGAGAGAGGGAGGGAGGGATAGAGATATTGATAGATATGGAATGTGAGAGTGTGCGTGCATTAGAGAAATTTTGAGGTCTAAAATAGGCCTCCAAATAAAAATGTACAACCAAAATAAATTTTATAAGAGCCAATAACATTTAAGATGATGATGTCAACCATGGGGGATGATTCACCATTTTTGGGGTAAAAACAAAAAATACAAAAAAATATTAAAATAATAAAACTACTTTTTCAACTTGTATTTTCAACTTATCTCCCTAATTTTTTTCTTAAATTTTGAGCAGGAGTGCTTGTTGGATGAAAAATTTAACTCCTCATCCAAGGAGTACCCATGTTATATACTTTCATTGGATCCTGTTACACGAAAAATGAGAAATTTGAGATTACATTCGTGATTTTCTTGTATTTCTCATTTTTCGTGTAGCAACCCATTCCCATAGAGCTCGATGGCAAGACTTGCAATTCAAAAAATGTCGTGAAGTTTTTCCACCAGGGACCATTTTGTCAGTGATTGATTTTGCAGAAAACTCCACATTTGTTCCACAAAAAGAAATTCAGAGTGAATACTATCATTCTGACCAAGTCTCCATGCTCGTCCATATTCTATATAGACATGCTGAACAAAATGTCAATCATATAGAAAGCACGAGTGAAAATCAACATATCATTAAAGAATATCACTTTTATATCAGTGACGATCGTACACATGATACATGTTTTGTACAACATTGTTTTGGAAAAATTTATGATTCATTGAAAAATCGTGGAATAACATTCAATGAACATTGGATATGGTCAGACGGATGCGCAGGTCAATTCAAATCTGCACGATTATTCTTTTGGTTGTGTTTTCTTCATAAGAAAACCTGCATTAAACATTGTTGGAATTTCTTTGAGACTGGCCATGGAAAAGGAGAACATGACGGTGCAGGAGCATGCATAAAACGAGCACTTCGAAGATATCAAATGAACCACTCTGCAAGCCGACTTGTGAACGCTAAAGTAGTTGTTCAATAGTGCATCGCTGCTGTAAGCCATGAGACTAACCCATCAAGGGAAGTGTGAAGGTACATTTAATTTAATTTATATTGGAAATCTAATTTTAAACATTGTACATTTATCGTGCAATGATTATCTTTGATTGTATTTTGATATCATATTTACAAATTCTTCTTTTAATTTTCCATATAAAGGTTTTTCTGGCATATTGGGATCGAAGACGTAGATAGATCAATTGGAAGTGATGTTGAAACAATAAAAGGGACTCAAAAATTGCATTCAATTCAAACAAAGTCGTCCAGAAATGTGTTTGCATTGGATAAAAGAAAATATTCTTGTTTTTGTGATGTTTGCATAGACAACACAAAATCCAATGACGTTTGTGAAAACAAAATGTATGTAACGATTGGAAACATACAGAGCTAAATACAAAGGGAAAAATGTCTGTTGCAATGTTTGAAGAAATGCAATCAAAGGAAACTACAATATCATCCGATGGTGATAGAGTTTCTGATCTTGTTAGAGAAGGTAACATTTGAATTACTTTCTAATGATTTAAAAATCTAGAAATAAATTTAAATATGTATAATTTTGTTAAGTTTATTTTATTGTGCAAGAGATGTTTTTGCTGTAATTGCACCTATTGACAACGATGAAAATGTGAATTATTATTTGATGTGTTGCACTGAACAAAAAATGAAATTATTACAAAACTATAATGATCACGGATTTCAATATGACAGAGGGTCTATTATACTGAAAGGTTATTTTTTCAGACAAACTCATCAAAGTGGAGACTTTTTTTACTTTGAAGACTATGAACCTAATTCCATAAGTTGTCAATATAGTCACTTGGTGTGTGCAGCATGCATAAAGTTGATAGAAGTTCAATCAAAGAAAAAATAAAAAATTAAGAGATGGAAAATGTCAAAATCCGATCATGAACGGATTATTGAAGATGGAATTCCATTAGAATTTTTTTGATTGAATTGTCCAACAATTTATTCTCTTTGGATTAAATATGTTTTAGAACTTCCAGTACTCAACTAAAAATTGAGCTGCTTATGTTATTTGTGCAAGTGTTTGCACATATACAAATTGTTTTGGTACAAGCATGTGCTCTAGTATCAACTAAAAGTAGCTTTCATATATACAAAATATTATTATAAATGTTATTATATATATATATATATATATATATACATATATATATATATATATATATATATATATATATATATGTTCTAATGAAATTAATCGTTCGAAGTAGTTTTACTACATGTGCATTAATGGTGCAACTATTTACGTGATCAATACATATGTTCTAGGTTGTGGCCTATCAACTGGAACTAGTTTTTCTATGTGCATTTCTGAAAAGCTAGTTGGATTTTCTAGTAAAAAGTATCCACAACGTAAATAAATCATCTGTAGTATAGTTTTGTACGAAGATTCCTTTCAGAAAAGAGACTTGGAGCACTTCTCCGACTTTTGGTGGGATTTGACCCACATCTCTATTCCTGATTGAAAATCTAACTTACAAAATTTGTTTGTCTAATGGTCGGATATGTTCAATGTGCATTGATGAAAAATGTTACTTGTATTGGATAGATATGTTCTAGAATTAAATTAATTGTTCCAAGGAGTTTTTCTATGTGCATTGATGAAAAACTAGTTGGATTTTCTGGTAAAAAGTATCCACAACGTAAATAAATCATCTGCAGTATAGTTTTGTACGAAGATTCTCTGTAAAGAGGACTCTGAAAGAATTTCTCCCAATTCGTGTGGACGAACCCACATCTCTATTCCTGATTGAAAATCTAGTACAAAATTTGTTTGTCCAATGGTCGAATATGTTCAATGTGCATTGATGAAAAATGTTACTTGTATTGGATAGATATGTTCTATAATGCAATTAATTGTTCCAAGTAGTTTTTCTATGTGCATTTCTGAAAAGCTAGTTGGATTTTCTAGTAAAAAGTATCCACAACGTAAATAAATCATCCGCAGTATAGTTTTGTACAAAGATTCCTTTCAGAAAAGAGACTTGGAGCACTTCTCCGACTTTTGGTGGGATTTGACCCACATCTCGATTCCTGATTGAAAATCTAGTACAAAATTTGTTTGTCCAATGGTCGGATATGTTCAATGTGCATTGACGAAAAATGTTACCTGTATTGGATAGATATGTTCTAGAATGCAATTAATTGTTCCAAATAGTTTTTCTATGTGCAAATTGATGAAAAACTAGTTGGATTTTCTCGTAAAAAGTTTCCACAATGTAAATAAATCAACAAGGCTACCTATTTGAGTGCATTAACGACATTGACCCAAATTCAACAAACATATATATATATGTACTAGACTTATACTTCCAATCAAAATTAAAGGGATAAGTTGTACGTATATCTACTTCTTTAAACTCTTTTTTCAATTAGAGCTCAATTGATACATGGTTAGTTGCATTGAAAAGCTATGCTCTTCCTATTGGAAATTTTTTCTTTCAAACAATACTACATGTAGAGAACAAAAGAAATCTTAAGATTCCAAATGTACTTCAACCATCCAAAATGGATTTGTGCAACATTACTTGACATGCCATGCCAATTATAGTGAACAACTATCCAATAGAAACATTTAATATTATATACCACATGTGCCAAATGTAGATTGAAACCATCCAAAACTTTAAAAATTAAAAAAAAAATTGATAATATATCGTGCAACATTAAAACATTAAATATCACATGCGAAATATAGATTGAAACCATTCAAAACTTAAGTTTTAAATTTTTTTTATTATATATATCGTGCAACGTTACTTCACATGCCATGCCAATTATAGTTTAACTAGATCCAATAGAAACATTTAACATTATATGTACCACATGTGCCAAATGTAGATTGAAACCATCCAAAACTTAAGTTTTAAAAACCTTTTGATTATATATCGTGCAACATTAAAACATTAAACATTTAAAATATCAAATATCACATGCGAAATTTAGATTGAAACCATCGAAAACTTGAGTTTTAAAAACTTCACATGCCATGCCAATTATAATTCAAATATCCAATAAAAACATTTAAATTATATCACATGCTAAATGTATATTGAAACCATCCAAAACTTTTAACTTTTAATTTAACAAAAAATTATAGATCACAACATTACTTCACATGCCAAATGTACTGCAAGCATCCAAAACTTAAATTTTAAAAACAAAACAAATTATAACACATTTCATTACATAACATGCCAAATGTAGCTCAGATGACAACATTACTTCACATTCACATGCCAAAAGTACTAAAACAATCCAAAAATTAACTTTTTGAAACAAAACAAATTATATTAACAATGTAATAAAATTTGTCCAAAAATTGTAGATCTCACAAGTATCAAACTGTATCAAGTTTAACAAATTTTAAGACCATCTGAATCTTGAAATCAAATCTACAAATCATGTCCATCAAGTAGAGACGGATCTAGCGTCTAGGTCTCAATCCGCACCCTATCATGTGAAGCATCATGGGAAACCTACATACACAATGCACATGTACTTGAACATTAAAATTTGATGTTTTAAAAATGAGTGAGAATATATATATCTAGAACTTCATGTAAAAAACAAAATATAACAAAAAAATCATGCAATACCTCATGAGGTTCTCTCTCCATTTGATGAACAAGTTCTTCCCCCATAAGAACATCTGCAGCGGTAAACTGTACAATATACATGTACAGTTATATATATATATATATATATATATATATAAGTTCTGCCCCCATAGGAACATCTGCAGCGGTAAACTGTACAATATACATGTACATTTCAATATATATATATATATATATATATTAAAAACTTTCAAATGAAAATGCACGTGTACATATATAAACTTATTTTCAATAATATTAAAAAAAGGAACTAAAGACAACTTGTTCAAATGTTGTGGATGTTCCTATCTCCGTCGCTAGAGTCCGCAGATTAAAGAAATCTTCTATAGGAACCTAAATTCAAAAAATTTTAAATAACTCAATATATATATATATATATATATATATATATATATATCTCAATTTTTAATGTAACTTTCTGAGGTGGAATATCTATATATATATAACTTTTAAACATAAATTTTAAACTTGTGAAAAATTGTCCATACTTGTGGCTCATCTCCCAAGGAAGTAGAAGGTACATCTCCCAAGGAAGAAGAAGGTACCGCCATCCCAAAAACATCGGACGGAATCGGTATCTGTTAAAACATTTTATCAAATTATATATACATACATGTACATGTGTGCACAATTATTTATTTTAAAATCACTTAAAAAACACTAACATTTTCCAACATATCTTGATGTTCAGACCCATCTGCATTATTTGAACCAGAGGTCCTGAAGGTGATATTAACATTTTCGTCATGCATCATGTGTGAGAACTGCATATGGTGTTTTAACATATAATCATACATTTTTGTTAGATTAATGTGAATAAAAATAAATGTATACATGTACATACACATGTATTTATTACACATTGTACACATGTATATGTATGTTAAAATAATTTCAAACCCTAAGGTCATTAACACATACCATTCCGGTGCCCTCTTCTTCATGAAGAATTAGGTCTTGCAAACCATTGCGACAATTTTTTGCATATATTCAGAGATATTTAAAATTCATGTTTTCAATCTCCTCATCTATACAATACACAAAATTGGCACGTGCATTTTCACGTGCTCTCTGTCCATTTAAACAAACATAGACTCCACCCAATCCGCTGCAAACATTGTCGATCATAACATCCCTTGATTCTTGACTTGTTTGAGAAGTCGCATCCATCTATGATCATAGAGTTTTGACCCGAAAAGCTCGACTCACCAATGGTGGCTCAGGGTGAGGCAACTCCATATCTCGTTTATCACCCTTACAGTTATATAATCGAACTTTCCTCGGGCCAAAAAATTCTAACAGAAGGTCATTATAGTTGGGTTTCATACCCAAAAAAAATTCTGCATAAAACATTTGTGCAAAATAAACAAGAACCTCATCGTTCCATGGGAACCTTCCATAGGCCGCAAGGTGCCTATCATATAAAAAACAAGCTATGTCTGGGTGCTTGAAATATTGCACCTTCAATATTTTTCTTTTTGGCCCTTCCTTGAAATTAAACATTGACTTGGCCACATCTTTTGTAACTTTTTGTTTTACATCCTCCCATTTATCTGGACCCATTACTGTTTCTTTTCTCTTTTTCATCACTTCTACAAATGTATCAGTCATTGGCCCAAGAGTTTTGTACACATTTACAATTTTGCCCAATGAATGTGTAACTATTTCAAGGCTTTATCGACTCTCAGCAGGTAGAGACAAAACCACGAGATCTCTCTACAATTTTTCATGAAGTATTTCACACCTTTGTAAGGTGCATTGCACCATGTTTGTTTCCCATGGTATATCAGTAATTTCGGCTGGATAAGTTGTGCTGGGTAGACAACCTTATTCTTGAATGTAGCGGTTTGCCCTGCGTCTATTTTGACCACTAGTTGGAACATTTTCGGCCTTTGTATCAATATATATAATTTCATATATTAGAAAAAACACATGTAAAAAAAGTTGTACAAATTTAATGAAAAAAATATTGAAATTGAGGGCAACCTTGACGTTGTTGGTTAGCATCTTCTCCAACATGACCCTACTGAGAACCAAACCCAGAATGACCCTGCTAAGAACCAGACCCAAAATTACCCTACTGAGAACCAATAGCTGTTGAGTGGCCTTCGGGGGAATAAATATCACCCCCTTCATGCAACCTGCTACCACTCATTGATGGCCCTCTAAGTGGATTTGAACCACCACCAACCTCTCGAGACGAGAGAGAAGCTTCATAAACAAATACGAATTTATAATCAATTGAAAAATACATTCATGTGTACATATAAATACATATACATATTCATTGATTAAATTGTGTGAACCATACCATGACTGGTTGAACCATGAGCATGCTCCATGGATGTAGTAGAAACCCTTCTCCTCTTACCTCCTAAAAATTAAAAAATTAAACTTATTAACAACTAATTTAACTCGCAAATTTAATAAAAAATCAATTCCATATGTACACACATGTATGGAGATTTAATATTATATTTAAATATCGTGAACATCCCCCGATCCCTGAACCTCCATATGGGATTCGGCTGATCTTTGTCGTTCATCCTCCATGATATATATATCTATTGGTGGACATTTACACAAAATAGATTTTAGAAAATCAATTTGTAATTTAGTGTACACAAATTATGTAGAACACAACTTTCAAAGAAATAATTGATCTGCACATGCATGAGAAAAATGACAGAAGATCATGAGGTAAATGACATGTGCATTGTTTATCTTAAAGTTTGACTTAAAAATTTTATGGTAGAGTTCACATATAAAATTAATGGGAGGAAGCCTTCAGTTTGTGGGAGAAATGACACATGTTTACCTTAAAGTGGCAAGTGTTTTATGGATATTACAGGAAGCCTTTAGTTTGTGGGAGAAATGACACATGTACATAGTTTACCTTAAATTTGTTTTGTTTTATGGATATTAAAATTCATGAATAACTTCTATTTAGATCCATTCCAGAGATTGATTGTAGGGGAATTTACTAGATATGTCACCTTTCATAAAAGATGAGATCCAAAGGCTACCTAGCCCTTTACAGACTCTGCCTATAGAACTTGTAGAAGTAAACACTAGAGGCATTAACAATATCAAAGAACTTTTTCATGCTCAGACATGGGACTGTGTCCCATTCCCTACGCAGAAAAATAGTTCAAGGTAGTTAATCTTCATAGAAATGTCATCAAGAAGGTCAATGTGAAATTAGGCTTTGAATCCTATACAACCTGGTGGATGGAGTTGAATTGGAACTAGGTCAAGGCCTTTACAAAATACATGCTAGTGAATAACACTTACTAGGTTATGCCAACAAATGAAGTGGGAGAAATGTTTTCTCCTCGAAGTTATCCAATTGGGTGTGTAATACCAAATTCACCCATTTCCTAATAGGTTTCTCTCTTAGGTTACAAAGTGTCTTAGGCCATTAACTTCCATACACCTCAATAGATTATTAGAGTTGGAATTCTATTTCTCAAGTGTGTAGGAGAAGAAATAAATCTTGTTTAGATTTTAACAATGGCTAAGATGGTCAAATTTTTATTTAGAAAAACAAATAAACTACTATGCAAGACTTCAATATTTAGATGCAATTTTTTTTTCAAATGCAGAAGTCAGTAGGATTTGCAATATCTATGCCACTTGCAAGAATATTTAGGGGATCTCTTTGCACTATGAGCAGGAAACAATTTATTGGTTCTCATACTCCCGAGCTGCTTTCTCTCTGGAATCAAAAAATTCTAGTAGAAGGCCAAGTCATGAATCTAATTTTGTTGATTTATAAAGGTGAGAATCACCATAGCTAGTCCATGTAGTCCTCCACCGCTACCCCAGATTGATAAGTTGTTAACAATTTTCCTCATTATTTCAAAGAATAAGAAGCCAACCAAATATTTTTATCATGTTAATGATGTTTGAATTTACATTATCACAATTTTTTAGGGAAATAATAATGGTTGTGTTCCATTCCTAATGATAAATAAGGTACCCCTTTAATTGCAGGTTTCATCATGATAGTTAGTGAATTGTTTGGAAATCTATGAAACCCCCCTCACATTTTTCAATGAAGGGTCTATCTGAATGTTAGGGAGCTACGCATTATAGAAATTCAATATGATGTGCCAAAAACTTTACAGACATCCCAAAAACAGAAACCACCTATTATATGTCAATTAAATCTACATGGAACCAACAAGCAATATGGTAAAATATAGAATTACGAATCCCTTCAATTAGTAAAAAAAAAATATATATGAAGAAAGAACCCAGAGGACTAGAAATAACAATATCGTAGAGAAAAAGAATAGTATCTCAGCAGCATAATTGAAAGTCATAAATTAATATCATATATTCTAATTTCAGCAATAAAAGCAAACTCAAAATAACATAAAAGAAGAGACAACATTGTTTTACATGTAAGTAAACATTGTTAATGGAAATATGCAACATGGATTGGCATAATCATGCCTTTATCAATGAAATTTCATCAGACCATTGAACAATTGTGCGCTAACAATATTTAAATAAGTTAAAAGAAAAAAATTGACCTATATTGTACAGTTTATGGGACATAAATCAATATGTAGAAATATTCACTTGGTTTTTATAATTGGGTAGAGGAATGACTTAAAATTACCTTGTATGTCTTATCGTTTTAGAGCTCAAATTTTTATGAAGGATTTAAGTATCCACATTTCAAGAATCACTCGAAGAGGTCGATAAAGAATATAGGAAGACAAAAAACTAACCAGTGGTGTAATAAATGGATTTCTTGGGAGGTAGATTGGCATATGGAATTTTGGTAGCTATAACTTTTCCAAATAAGTGAATGTATTTGAAAACCAAACCTCTAGTTTATTTTGGTTTAGACAAGGTCTAGAATTTGAAAATTGAATTCCCTCCTTCTTCCTCTTACATGTCCAATGATCGGAATCTGGATTGAGGGAAAAAAATTTCCAAAATAAAAATTTTTCATTTTATTTGTTGTACACATGAGTTTTTAAAAGCTAATTAACTCATAAATTTCTCACAAAATACACTTAAAGCTTTCAACACATAAACCCCTTCCCAATTGGCTAACTTTAGACGATCCTAAACACATTTTTATTTAACTAATGAGGGAGATAGCACAACAAAACTAGTTTTTCCATATTCAAATCAAGTTGGTATCAAAGTACAATAAATTAGGTCATTTTAGTCAATAAAGGAGAGTTTAGTTGTGTGCAAGTTTATGTTTGTGAAGAGAAAGTCAATATTGAGAGCTCAGTTCTAAAATCACGACAAAGAAGCTTTTTATGCATTACAAGTGTGATGGAAGCTTCATCGAGTATCTCTTTTAATCAGTCTTCCTTAACAAAAATCTTTGATAAAGAGATGTTGCAGAAGCTCTACATCATGAATGATATGGTGCAAGAGATATATGAAGACAATAGGGAGAAAATTATCCTTCAAGAGAAGTTGATTTCCAAGAACAAGGAGAAGAAAGAAATTCTTGAAAATATGCATGAGATGGAGACTCAACTCCATATTGAAAATGAAAACCAAGCAAGGATGCATGACATGGAGATTCAACTCTATGATGCAAAGGAAGCCTTAGCCAAGTATGTGAATGAAAAAGAGGTGTGCAATTCAAGTTTGTCTTCAATTTCCTCTCAAAGTGAATGTGTACGTGCTTTTGAGAGACACACTAGAGGAATAAGGTACAAATTTTTGATGAAAATGGGCTATGAAAGTAAAGGGTTAAAGGAAAACATGTACAAGGCATCTAGTTGAGTCAAGTGTTGTTGAGGAAATGCCTAATTATTTGGGTCTTGGTTATGGAAAACATGATGGAGAATGCTCCAAATCCAAGGAGGCACATGAAGCTGTTCCAAGAAGGAATTTCATTTCGTGTTCATTACCTCAAGCTTGTGAAGTTTGTGTTTATGATGAATGGAAAAGTTTGACACCCACTTTGAAAGAAGATGTTAATAATCATGCAGCTAATGAGAATGTAAAAGAAAAGGATTTTGAAAGCTCTAAAGTCATTGAATTCATTGCTAGTATTCTGAGGAGAGACACTACCTCATCAAATTCAGCTCCTCAAGAAGGCGACAAAGGTGAATGTTCAAGGTATAAATCCGCCTTTAATCAAATTGCTTTTGATTATGATAAACATGGTAAATATTCACATAAGATTTGGAAAAGTTTGCATGTTCCTTTTGTGGTTTGAATAATCATAATGTTTAAATAGATGTTGGAAGAAGATATCCATGCACATCAAACTTTCTAAATAAATGAGGCAAAAAGTCAAAGGCCCATTGGACAAGGAAAATGATGTTGAAAATAAGATGCAATTTTTTTGCACTCATTTCCATAAGAAAGGTCACCTTGTAGACAAGTGTTGGACTTTGTATCCAACAAATCATCCACGACATTTGAAGAAGGTGGAAAGAGATATTGACAAGAATGGAAAAGAGGATTCAAAGTATGGTGCATGTTGCATGAAGCAAGATGTTTAAAGTAGAGATATGTTGACACACTTAGATGCAACAAATATGGAAATTTGTACATGCTATTATTTGACTTGAGAGTCAGTTGTTTGAAGAGGAATGTTTTGTCGACTTGTGTTTGGTTGATGGTTTTGTACACCAATATGTAAGAGTACATGGAGATATTCACATGATGTGAACTTTTTTTCTTTGAAGGAGAAAAATGATATGTCAGCGAGCTATGTTTCTTGCATGATTTTTTTTTCAGTTTGATGGTTTTGTTTGTGACAAGACGTCACCATATTTTGGGAAGGTCCACTCTTGAGCGAGAGCCTCATGATTACAACCTAATCATGAGAATCAAATGGGAGTGCATCCTTATTTTTAAAACAAACCTCTAGATAGGATTCTAAGCTACCTCGGAAGTTCAAACCATTATTTTTAAATTTGAAATATCATGGTGTGTTGTTTCAATGCCTAAATCCACAACCCTAACATAAATTGTTTTATTCTTTTTTTGCAGGATTTAGTTGGTTATATTAAAATTCAATTGAATTTAAAATTCTTGGCTTAGTGGCATGAACCAAACATATTGTGTATTAAATGAGGAATTTTTCTCTCCCAGTCATTTCTAAATCACCCATATCACCAAGAAAACATGTTTAAGAACGTACTTTGGTATGGGAAAGACGTTAGGTCCTTTGACTGTGCACAAGTGGTGTGAAAAATTGAAATTGACAATGCAAAAAAGTGAAATTATGAATGAAACCACGAAAACGAAAAACCAAAAAGTGGTAAATGATTTAAATAGACCTAATTAATTATTTACCAACATAAAGTCTTCAAATTTTAGCAACTAAATGATAAGTTAAAAAAAAAAAATTTGTAATTATGGTTCGAAAGTTACATAATCTTAAGAAGCATTTTAAATTAATTCTATCTCATAAAAATTATCCCTCCTAACTTAACAAATACTATCTCTTCCCATAAGGTTCGCGACCTCCTTTCCTTAGCACACAAGACATAAATACCATTACTATTTCAATCTGTTAATTCCTATTGAAATAAATGAAAAGTTGTATAGATGGTTTCAAATATTATAAGAAGGTTTTTGATATGGTTGAGAGAATGTGGAAAATAGAATCCATAAACAAATTATTTTTCAAAACGTATTACTTTCAAAGTATCAACAAGGAATGTACAAGGGTGTTCAATGAATTAACGCTACTTAAATTCCATGATGTACATATTTCTTACTCATAATTTTAACAAATTATTAAATAATTATCTAGATTGGATAATTATATTATTTGTCATATATTTTGATGCTTATAGAGTGAAAAAACTGAAAGAATCAACTTTTAGGGTCATTTTAATGGTGGGTGGAGAATTGGGGTCTAAAAACTTTTGGAGTCACTTTGAGGTATTAAATGACATTTCTTGGGGTGAAACGATTATCCCTTATGCCAAAACCTTGACCATTGTTCTACACTTTTAAAGACATATCCAATGGTGCAAGAAAAACATCAAATAAAGTTCATTCAAAATTTATGCCTTTAGTAAATTGACCTATCATGTTGACCACCATGGTACGAGAGAATGTCATTTTAGCCCCATTACTCATGCATAGCAAGATAGCTACATGTGGAATTTTAACAAGACTCTAAAACCTGTCTAAAATCACAAACCTCGTTAATGGTTGACGGAGTCAAATCTTACACCTAGTTGGCTATCACGCTATGTTAAATACTTGGCCACTAGGAGGAATAAGAGTTCCATTTTGTGTTATTGTATTTTGTTCCATAGTTAAAAATACAACTAGGAGTGTGAAGTTAGAGAGAAAAATGTATGAAGTTGAGTTTTTATAGCAACCTTACACGCCAAAAGTCTTATCTAAATCTAGAGAGATTACCTCTTTCTTTGTACTTACATATTTTCCATACCAGAAAAGAGAGAGTAGAGCATGTTTACATTTTAGTGTTGTTTTTCTCCCATAAGGATTTCCAAGGGAAAAAGGAGTAGAGATAGAGCATCATTACTTTTTAGGGTTGCTTGTCTCCCATAAGGATTTCCTAGGAAAATAATTGTGTTGATTGTCTATATATGTATGTGTGTGTTTCAGTATGCTCTCTATTTATTACATTGTGTTTCATTATGTTTTCTATTTTACATTTGATTGTTTTATTCATTTAAATAGAAATTTAGTTATTAAAAGATCCAAAACTTAAATACAAATTAATCTTCATTATATAGATTTCACTTATTTTATCAAATTTGTTGTGAGAAACTATTTCATTATAATAACTATAAAACTTGACTATTAAATAACAAAATTTTGTATTGATAAACATCTACACTTCTCCAACCTAAAAAAATACATATAACTTTTAGATACATTTAGACATGTGTTTTATTTTGGGCGTTCAAGTCCAGTTTTTAAGCAATAACCTAACACTTTGGGAGTTCAAGTCCACTTTGTAAGAATTAACCTAACACTTTGGAAGTTCAAAGCAGGTTTGTAACCTACCATTTTCTATTAGGTTATGCTAAATAATTTAGAAAATAGAAGTTTCAATATCACTTGAGGTTATTAATTATTCTAAATACAAATATGAATCCATGACTAATTATGGCATTATTTTTACTTTTTAGTTTATACATCTAATTTGATATTTTAAAATGTACTATGTCCCATTTTGGTTTTTTTTTTTTTTTCTTTCAAGATTTTGACCAAACTGAAGAATTAGTGAATGATAGCAGTTGCATATACAAGACATATATTGTAATACTTTTGTTTTGATTTTCATATTTTGTAGAGACAATTCCAGCTGAACTGTGAAAGATCTATGTAATTGTACTTTCTTTTCTAATAAATAAGAAAGATTGTTTTTGAACTATTTGAAAAAAAAAACTAACACTTCTTGTATTAGGTTTTCTGAAATTATTGAAATAATGAATTCTATTGCAGCAGCACTGGTTAATGGTGTTCAGCAGCAGCACTGGTTATGTGGAATTTTTAAACTAAAAAAACAACTAGAAATAAACCAATAAACAACTAAAAAAACAATCTGAAGCATAAAGACTCAATGAAACTGAATGCAACTAAGATCATTATCACCATTCATGAATGGGATAATCACAGGTTCCTCAAACAAACAAAAAAATGGGTCAAACAAGCTTAAAGAATATCCTGCATCGAGATCAAAGTAATACTTTTGTTTTGATTCTCATATTTTGTAGAGACAAGTCCAACTGAACTGTGAAAGATCTATGTAATTGTACTTTATTTTCTAATAAATAAGAAATACTATTTTTTCTATTTGAAAAAAAAAACTAACACTTCTTGTATCAGGTTTTCTGAAATTATTGAAATAATGAAGCCTATTGCAGCAACACCAATTAATGGTGTTCAGCAGCAACACCGGTTATTGCAACAGCATCAGTTATGTGGAATTTTTAAGCTAAAAAACCAACTAGATATAAACCAATAAACAACTAAAAAAACAATCTGAAGCATAAAGACTCAATGCAACTGAATGCAACTAAGATAATTATCACCATTCGTGAATGGGATAATCACAGGTTCCTCAAACAAACAACAAAGCGGGTCTTTTGGGATTGGGGAGGGTTCAAATAATTTAGCAGAACTGTTGAGCCTCAAGATTCTCCTAATGTTCGCAGTGGAGAAAGGTTGTAGGAAGATTAACTTCTATGGGGACTCAATGAATGTGATAAATTGGATCAATGGTATATAGCAATGCAGAGTTCACCAACTACAAAACCTGTTACTCTCTATCTAGGAGATCCTTGTTTCTTATGATTCTTTCTCCTGTCAGCATATATATAGAGAAAATAATGATGAGGTTGATCGGGCTTCCAAGATGGGGCTTTAGTAGGCTGTGGGTATCTGGAGGATCAGAGAACATAAGGATGGCGATATCTTGATCACTTTTATTTGTGATTCTCTATGTAATTTTTTACTCACCTGCAGTAATGAAATTACGTTTTTTTCTTGAGGAAAAAAAAACAACAAAATGGGTCAAACAAGCTTAAAGAATATCCTACATCGAGATCAAAGTAACAAGATTTGCAATTTTGTTTAACAACTATGCAATTGAAATAAGCCAATCTAATTCAAATTTTAATTAACTAACGATCAATTGAAATAAAAAGTCGGTTGGGACATTCATTTGACAGAAGTCCTACAGCAAATCATGTTCCAAATGAAATAACATTAACAACTGAAGATAGCAGAAGGTAGAAACCAAAAAAAAAAACAAAACAAAACTCACAAATTTGAAATCCATCCTTTTCCTGAAATTACCAAACTTGATACAATACTGGCATTGTTAATCAATCAAGTATGCTAGTAATAGAAAAATCATACAGTATCGTAAAACAAAACGACTACAGAATCTCAAATACAAGATCCAAAAACTATTTTTTCTCCAAAATTGCAACGACATACACCATTTGCAGTAGACCATACCGCGCGGACGGGAGGAGCAACATACCTGGTATTGTAGTAGACCAATAGCGTGGACAGGAGGAGCAACAACGCAGACGGGAGGAGAGAAAATGTACAAAAAAATAGACCAGCAGCAGCAACACAGAAAGAAAAAAAACGCGTGAACAAACAGACCAGTAAACAAATTAACATTGTGGGCGATTTATTTATAGAAACTAGTTGGCCTAACTTTTGTTGCCGGTTTTCCAATCTCTGACAAAAATTTTGTTTTCCCACACCGTCAGTGTGCCGTCAATCTAAACGGAATCATGATTTCAACCGAACTTTCTAAGAAATTTTGGCCGAACTATTGCCGAAAAACGTTTTCCGCCCCCGATTCTCACAAAAGTGTAACCAAGCTTCTCGTTTCCACCCAGGGTTAGTCCAAAGTATGCAACATGGGTACTCCTTGGATGATGAATCAAATTTTTCATCCAATGAGTGTTCCCGCTCAAAATTTGAGTAAAAAATTAGGGAGATAAGTTGAAAATACAAGTTGAAAAAGTACCTTTTTCCCCTTTTCCCTCCAAAATTTAACGATGTAATCAAATATTACTTTATTATTTCCACTATTATTTTATAATTTACTTGGGAGGCTCATTTTAGACCTCAAAATTCCCCTAATGTTGGGGGTGTGATATACAGATACAAAGAAGGCGAGATGGAGGGAGATAAAGATATAGATAGAGGGGGGAGAGAGGGAAGAAACTTCCTTGCACTAGATGCATCAATTTCAGTGTATATAGTGATTTCTAATTATTTTTTATTTCTTGCACTAGATGCATTTATTTTTATGTAGATGTTGATTTCTAATGATATTTGATTACTTTCACTAGATGCATTGATTTCAATGTAGATGATTTTTAATCTTATTTGATTGCTTGCACTAAATGCAATGATTTTAGTGTAGATGGTGATTTCTAATACTATTTGATTTCTTGCACTAGATGCATTAATTTCAATGTAGATGTTGATTTCTAATTATATTTGATTTCTTGAACTAGATGCATTGATTTCAATGTAGATGATTTCTAGCTCTATTTGATTGCTCACACTAAATGCACTGATTTTAGTGTAGATGGTGATTTATAATCCTCTTTGATTGCTTTCACTAGATGCATTGATTTAAATGTATGTGTTTGTTTCTAATCCTATTTTCTTACTTGCACTAGATGCATTGAATTGAGTGTAGATGTTTATTTCTAATCCTACTGGATTACTTGCATTAGATGCATTGATTTCAGTGTAGATGTTGTTTTATAATCTTGTTTGATTTCTTCCATTACATGCATATATTTCAACATATATGTTGATTTTTGGTTTGATGTAATTGGATGTATGATTTTACATTAATGTTAAAGTGTTTGGATTGACATTGTGCATTTATTTCAGTGTAAGCATGAAAAATTATTGAAAATGTACATTTATTTTTGTGTTATAGTAATTCAAAATATTAATATTGGAGAGAAAGAGAGACAAGGTATGATGTTTACAACAACAAATCGAGCTAAATATTTAAATGGTTCATGATTTCAATTGTCCTTTTCATATAATCGATATGAAAAGATGAAAAATCTAACAAGGGTGACAATAAGAATAGTAGAAGAAAATAGTTTGAGATTGCTCACAATGAAGACTATTTGTAATTGACTACATTGTTATTATTCACATTCTCTATCATTCAAAACTATTACATTGTCACTTTGCATTCAAAATTTTTATTTCATCATTAAACTTATTAACAATATTTATCATCTCATCAAATTGAGCTAACTAAGAAAATTTAAAATTTAAATGACCAGATAAATCTTAGACATATTAATATATTTAAAATGATTATATTAATATTAGATGTATTTACATATTATTGATAAAACTAATCATATTTTCGATAGATTTTCCTTTTATGCACACGACTGAAACTAGCTTAGATCCATCTTAACGCGGGATCTATCAAGAACCGAGAGGGATCAAATCTCTCAAGGTGAAAATGTTTCCTCAAGTTTTTCACTCATAAAAGAGGTTTTTACCTCGAGAGATTTGATCCCTGTCTACGCTTGATAGATACGGAGTTAAGATGGATCTATGTTGGTAGGTAAAATCATATATGGAAAGCATATATATAAAAAGAACAAAAAACGGGTTATCATTGGATGCCCTTATATGTCAATCTTGGTCGTTAGTGAGAAATATTGTATTAAATAAAATCTCTTTAGGAATGTGATTTTCCATATACCCTAGGATATGTAGGAAGCTCCATAGTCATAACTAACACCATATTTAGATTACCTTTAAACCATTTGTCTATATGGGGCAATGAATATAACACTTAAGGAGATCATTCTTAGGTAACTGGGAATTGAGCAGTATGGATTAGAGTATAGTCCATCCTCTTGAGATAGCTTCATGAAGGACTAAGTAAGCTATCGAAAAATAAATGGTATATTAGATAACTATCACACACTCCCTTAATCATAAGATAATATAAAACCAAATATTGGCATGTCTAGATGTAATAATCCAAATGAAATTCTTGCAAAAACTTCTAAAAGCTAAGTTAAATCACAAGAGAAAAATGATGAATTGGAATTATGCATGTCCATGTTGGAAGAGAATGAAAAGCATGGATATTACCATAGAAAATTAGGTTGAATTGATGTGTGGTAATTAGAATTCAATTTAGGAATTATAAAGATACTAACCAATGGTGTATTGACGAACTCAAGAAAAATGTTGATTATCTCTAAACCTAGATAAAAAGTAAAGAAGATCACAAAGAGATGTTATGTAAGAAGATTAACAAGTACACAAAGGAGGAATTTATGAGGGAATTATCAAGCCTCCTTTTTCTAAATTATCCTCCTCAAGGATAGGATAAGGAGAATATGAGGATCAAGGTCCAATAACATATGTGTAAATTATTAACACATCTAGTAAATAAGATGATTGATTCCAAAACACTTGATTATTAATCACACCAATATCCACAAAATCATAGTTTCAAATAATACCAAGGAACCATTTCATTGTCAAGATTATATGAAGAAGTTTGTTAGTAATGATCCCATAACATGGATATTCAAGATGGAGCAAGTTTTTGATCTACAAAAACTATTAACTATACAAAAGGTACCTATATGTATCCATGAATGTGAGTTATATAATCATGGGAATACAAATTTTAGAGAGATAATGCATATCACAATTTTAAAGGGAGGATTGAGAGATTGATGCATGAGGTTACATAAAATTTGTGAGCTAAAAAACTTGTGGATTAATTAATTTGATTTGATGAAATGTAATTATAATGAATTAGTAATCATGAGTTTGATGAGTCCTCAACCTAAGGTTTAACTAATTATCTTGGGAAAATAACACTCTTTTCCTCTATAATTAATTGTAAATTCAATGTTTGAAGTTGATTTTTTTTTAAATCTATTGAAAAACTTTAAATTATCATTTTCAATAATTTACATAAAAATCAAATTTCAAATTTCAAAACACATATCTATTTCAACTTTAAATTTATTAAACACAACTTCCCCAAATGAACCTCCAAAAAGACTTTCCACTCATTTTGCTATATTCAAAATAGTCTTTATTCCATCTTTCCTCTAATTTCCTACCCAAAACAATTAACTAACACATTTACCCCATGTAAATACAAACTAAATTTAAAAATGGCAAAATGTAGATTTATGTAAATGCTTAAAAAAACAAAATCGTTAGGTGAACCGATAAATTTATGGATAGTGAAAAGACAACGCCCGAGATCAGGTTAACCAAGGTCATGATGGAGATCACACTAACCAGGCTAACATGGTCATGTCATGCGGACCATGAAATAAGTGCAAAATTTAATGTAAAAGAGCATACCATCTAGTACATACGATAAACAATATTTTTTTATTTATTAAATTTTAAATTTTTTAATACATTTTTAATTTCTGATAAATAGTTTAATGAAAAAAAAAAGTTTTTAACTTGGATAAGATCAAAATAATCAATATCATTTTGTTTAATCAACTAAAACATTTTAATTAAAAAATTGAAAATGTTATGGAAGTTTAAAAAATATAAAATAATTATTTTATAGTTATTGAATATTTAGATTAATACATATTTTTCAAAACTATAATAAAATGTCAAGTTTTATTAGTATAATTTTTTTGAAGATAAGTTTAGTCAAAAGGGTGACTCGGGATCAAATCTCAAAGAGGTTGTTGGGATCTTGCTAGGGAAAGAGAAAAGTTAAATCTAGTTAGCTTAGTGATGGTGTAGTGCTAGGAGGAGGAGACAAGTTAAATTCAGTCTCAGATCAAGCCTAATGTAATCTCTAATGAACTCAGACCACTTGACAAACCAAAAAAAAAACTATAATAATGGTTTAATACTTGACAAACCAAAAAAAATTATAATAAAATGGTTTAATTTAAACCAAAGTCAAATAACTTTAACTCCACATCAATTATATTAAGGTAAGTATAACAAGTGTTGCATGAGAGTGTAGTCTCTGCCACTTAAGTGGAAATTATGCTTTAAAAAAATTGCAAATTGATATATGAAGTGGAAAAAATAATTCCTTACTCCTACTTGTTAAAAAATGTTGAAGAAAACATAAATATGTAGTTTAAGTGACTATGAGTTATTTTAAGGATTTTACACTAATAAATTTGCTCATTTACATTTTTACTCTTACTAATTGAAATATTAAAGAAAACATAAATATATTATTTAGATGATTATGAATTATTTTAAAATTTTTAATTTTTAATTATTTTCTATGAAATTTAATAATGAAAATTTATAGCAAAAATATTACCGTTACATTAAAAGATTATTACATAATAAGTAATTCACATTACATTGCATTGTTGCAAAATTAAATTTGATATTTTATATTTATTAATACTAAACTAATAATAATTAAAAAACAAATTTATTCACATAATTATAACCTTAACAACCATTAATAAAATAAATAAATAGCCCACTTTTCTAAACTCTAAATTCCATAATTTCAGTTTTATTCTATAAATAAAAGTCGATGTTAAAGATGTTAAAATCACAAGTTATACTTTTCTAAATATATTTTCCTATAAAATTCCATGTTGGATTGAAGAGACGCAAAGTATATAAATATTTTTTTTATAAAATTCCATGTTGGACTGAATAGACACAAAGTACTGAAAGGTCCATTGGATGATTAGAAATAAATTCATTTTCCGTGACCAATTTGCAAAGTTTGAATGGTTCGTGGGTGTAAGAATTCTCAACTCTAAGAAATCTCAACTCAAACCGAAGGTCCTGAAACGCTGAGGGTTATTGAAATGCTGAAGAGCAAATCTTTCAAAGGGAAGAAATGGTTATTTTAACATTTAAAAGATTAAAAATAGTTTATGATATAGATTGTTTTTTTTTTTTTTTTTGGTTTTTGAACTTTATTAATTTTTCAATTTTTTGACAAAGTTTTTACTAAATAAAATATTCCAAAAGTTAATTGCTAAAATATTTGCATAACTTTTCTTATTATTTTTATAACTCTATAATCTTGAATTAAAATGATCATTACCCTCAACATTAAAAAAAATACATATTACAATATGGTAATGTTGTAGGTCAGGAAATCATAAAAAACACTAACAATTTTATGATAAAAGGCAAAGCTTATTTTCCAGTCTATCCACCCATAAATGAGCGGGGCAGTATATGCCCAGATAGGATTAAAACAAATCCACTATCCTGGAGTAGGCATATACTGCCCCGCACATTTATGAGTTGATTGACTAGAAAATAAGCTTCGCCTTGAGTGCAACCAATATCTATAATAAACTATAGACTCAATGGTACATCATGGTAATGTTGCAAGCCTTCAAATTCCTTACCAGAAATCATCAAAAACACTAACAACCCTATGATAAGAGGACAACCAATATCTATTAGGCTATAGACTCATGTTGTATATGCCCAATTTAAACAAATAAGTAAGCATATACAACCCCAAGCATTAATGAACCTATAGCTAGGTAACTCATCACCCTAATAATGCTAATAGCAACATTAATGACAAAAAAAAAAACATATTATAAACAAAATCTACAATGAAAAAAAAATATCATGCTCTTGTATACAAAAATGCAAATGCAAATGAAAATGTACTTAAGAACACACGTTTCAACAATCTATACAATAACATTTTTGTAACACGGTGTAACACATTATAATAACAATAGAGATGGTGTTAAAGAAAATATAATTCTAGTTGTTCTCTAAAACAAAACTAAAATTATAATTTTTAATAATTTTTATTGTCCATAAAACATTAGGACTTTGAATTTTATACATCAATAATTTTGTTCAAATGCTAGTTAAAGGAAAATATATCAATGTTACTATCACTAATATTTTTATCTAACTTCCAAGAATTCAAATACATTTAAAATTTTAAGTACTTTACAGTGAAAACTTAGAAATCTCATAAGGCATGAATTTTGGCCTTCGTTTAAGATATTTTAAGAAAATATAATTCTAGATATTCTCTAAAACAAAACTAAAATTATAATTTTTAATCATTTTTATTAAATGTTAAATGTTGAGATTCTTAAAATCTAAAAATGTAATATATCATAAAATTGAAACTGAATTAAAATGAAATTCAAAAGTGAATAGATAAGTTTGTTATCTAAATTATATTTGAAAATGGGACAACTATAAACATTTGTTATCTAAATTATACTTGAGAAAGAGACAACTATAAGTATTTCTTTGGTAGTGATTAGATTCAATTCCATTTCACATGAAAGTTGTCCAGTTATCATTATGATTAACCAATTAATAAAGCCATCTAACATACCTAAAAAGATAAATGGAAAATTGATACAATGTAACTCATACAAATTATATAAAAAATCAAATTAATCTGTGGAATGTTGTAATGTGGAGGTTTGATACTTTGTACCTATGAAAGGAGCGTCAATGTTACTAATTCTAGAAATGTCAAACACATCATTGGTGCATTTACTAATTTAATATGATTTTTTTTCCAAAGAAAAAGAACATAATTTTTTATTATGAAAAAATATAAATATCTTTACAAGAACCAGTCAAGAGAGTCTCTCTGAAACTAATTCTAGAAATGTTACACACATCATTGGTGCATTTACTAATTTAATATGATTTTTTTCCAAAGAAAAATAACATAACTTTTTATTATGAAAAAGTATAAATATCTTTACAAGAACCAATCGAGAGAGTCTCTCTGAAACTGAAACGAAACACAACTAATATACTAATGGCAATAGGAATTTCACATAAAAGAAGCAAGAAACTAGAGTTTAGATATCACATAAAATGAGACTAAAAAATGAAATAGCCCCACAGAAGAGATCACAAACAGAAACGACAATATTGAAAAATAAAATAGCCACACATAAGAGCTCACAAAGAGAAAAGACAGAAAAGAAGAAATATTTGAAAAGTTAAAGCCATCACTATTGGAGTTTAAATGTCTAGAAGAAAACACAGAGTATTTGGAAACTCACTGAGGTTACTGGCCGCAGAGAACCACTGCTTCCGGCACTATTTTCAAATGAATACAAGGCTACAACGAACAACTATGTGCTCTTAAACAAGTTAACAATTAGAGCCATGGAGTGAATGGAGGCATACTTGCAAACTTTATGCAAGATTGTGAGTGAGTTTGGCGAGCAAAATATTTTTTTTGCGCGTTAATTTGAGAAGGGAAGTTTTTTTGGGTGGCTTTTGGGGCAAATTTATAGAAGGGAAGTTTCTTTTTGGGTAAAACTTACTGGAAAAGTAGAAAAGAAGTTTTTTTGGTGGAAAATTTTGCTGGAAATGGCATAACGTCAATCATCATAATAGTCAACGATTCTAAAACGTGCCCCAGCTTTGGTCGTAGCTCCTGCTGAAAATGGTAAGTTCCCACACCGTTCCAAAGCTCCCGGGAGCATAGGAACCTCTAGAACGGGTTCCCCATTTCCCGAGAGTTGTTCCCTTGCAATATATATTTTTAGGTATTTTAGATGGTTTTATTAATTGGCTTATTAGAATAATAACTAGGCAGCTTTCATATGAAATGGAATTGAATCTGATCACTACCAAAGAAATACTTATAGTTGTCTTTTTCTCGAGTATAATTTAGATAACAAATGTTTATAGTTGCCCCATTCTCAAATATAATTTAGATAGCAAACTTATCTATTCACTTTTGAATTTCATTTTAACTCATTTTCAATTTTATGATATATTATGTCTTTATATCTTAAAAATTTCAAAATTTAATATTTTAATAATTATTCAAAAATATTTATGTACTATGTTATGATTTTTTTTTGTCTATGTTGTGATTCATGAATAAAAAAATTTGGTGTGTTTTATTTAGTGTTAGTTAATTATTTTATTATTTTTCTTATTTCTTGAGAATTGTGTAATACAATTATGGATGAGGCTTTAATTATTTAAAATATGATTTTATTATATAAATAAATTCAATATTTAAAAAAAATATTGTAAAATATCTAAATTACACAAATTTTATAATTTTAAAAACTTTTCAATTTTTTATATAAAATTAGCTAAAAATTTTAGTTTATACATGTTCTTTTATAGGTATTGCTAGTTTTCCATGGTTATTGTTAATTAATAATTAATAATTTTCACCAACTAAACAAACACATATCCATGTGAGATCAAGACTTTTTTCAGTACAAGTTGTCTTTTGTTAAGTTGAAATTTTAGAGTTGCATCCAAAATAATATTTCCTAAAAAACTCCGTTGACCATGTCTGCCTACTTACAAACAAATGTAATGTATTGATATGTTTCTAATTTATATTTTTTTATATAGATGTTGAATTTTGCAATAGTGTTATTCTTTTGCAGAGAGAAACAAATTTCTTTAACAGGAATTTAAAGTTAGGGAGTTTTGCAATGCTTAATCCAAAGAAATAAGATATGTAACAAGGTAGCAGGAAGAAAATCTTCATCCAAATAAAGCATAGATTTGTGTAAAGAATCTCTAAAGCATAGATCTATGTATATATATATATATATATATATATATATATATATATATATATATATATATATATATATATATATATATATATATATATATATATATATATATATATATATATATATTTTATAACTAAAATTTAAAATTATGAAATTTTACAAAGGTATAGAATATTTGAAAGGATAGAAGCTGAGACTTAAACCATGAGTTCATGCGATCTCTATTTATAGTGGATTAAATTTGAATAAAATAAAATATTTGATATGGGTATATACTATAAATCCATACATTTCTTATATGTTTTGCTTTGAAGTTGCTAAGAATCATCCATAGATTTTAGCCAATTTTCATTATAAATTTGAAAGTGAGATAATATTAATGGAAAATTTTAGTTCAGTTTATTGTTTTTAATTTCATCAAATTATAAGGAGAGAAATCTCCTTTTCCTTATACATTTTCTTGATAGGAAACAGTTTTTGGAGAATCTCATTGTTTTTTTAAATATGGAAAATTTGATGGATTTATTTTAAATTTTTTTATTATTTTTTTAATTATTAAATTTTTTAACATAAATATGATTAAATTAATAATAATCACCAATTTAATAATTATAATTTTAGTTTTTCTTTAGAGAATATCTAGAATTATATTTTCTTAAAATATTTTAAACTAAGGCCAAAATTCATGCCCTATGAGATCTCTATGTTTTTAATATTAGTGATGGTAACATGGAATCTTTTCCTTTAACTAGCATCTAAACAAAATTATTGACGTATAAAATTCAAAGTCTTAATATTTTATGGACAATAAAAATTATTAAAAATTATAATTTTAAATTTGTTTTAGAGAACATCTAAAATTATATTTTCTTAAAATATCTTAAACTAAGGGCAAAATTCATGCCTTACGAGATTTATGAGATTTAAAATACTTAATAATTTTAAATTTATTTGAATTCTTGGTCAAGTTATTTAAGAATATTAGTGATGGTAACATGGATATCTTTTCTTTTAAGTAGCATAAAATTCAAATTCCTAATTTTTATGGACAGTAAAAATGATTAAAAATTATAATTTTAGTTTTGTTTTAGAGAATATCTAGAATTATATTTTCTTAAAATATCTTAAACGATGGCCAAAATTCATGTCTTATGAGATCTCTAAATTTTTACTATAAAATACTTAAAATTTTTAAATGTATTTGAATTCATGGTCAAGTTAGATAAGAATATTAGTGATGGTAACATTGATATTTTTTCCTTTAAGTAGCATCTGAACAAAATTATTGATGTATGAAATTCAAAGTTCTAATGTTGTATGGACAATAAAAAATATTAAAAATTATAATTTTAGTTTTGTTTTAGAGAACAACTAGAATTATATTTTCTTTAACACCATCTCGATTGTTATTATAAGGTGTTACAATGTGTTACAAAATTGTTATTGTATAGATTGTTGAAAAGTGTGTTCTTAAATACATTTTCATTTGCATTTGCATTTTTGTATACAAGTGCATGTTATTTTTTAACTTTTCATTGTACATTTTGTTTATAATATGCTTTTTTTTTCTCTTGTATTAATCAGGGAAATCATGGAGAGTGGTAGTTCAATACTAGCAAGTGGATATGAAAATTCTTCTCTCCCTCCAATTCCAAATGGTAAAGTCCAACAAAGCACAAAACCCAATAAATACTTATTAAAATTTGTGAATAAAATTAATAAAAAAAAGAAAAAAAATAGTGGTGGTTGTGAAGAATGGATGTGCAGATTTTGTAACCACGTGTTTAACAGAAGTTACACTAGGGTATGGCATCATCTTCTATCCATATATAGTGATGGAGTAAAGGGTTGCACATATACTATTGAGAAAATGATGGAGTAAAAAATGCTTCATATGTCTTCCCTAGGATATAATGTAATGAACTTGGACAATGATTGTAATTTTAAAGTACCTAGATCTACTTCCCATGATATAATTTTAGTCTGTGGGGGGGGGGGGTGGTATACTTCTGGGAGGAGTAAGATGCTTGCTAGTTTTGATCAAGAACAAATTTATAAAATCTAAAATGTAGTACATAGGGATGAGGCTGAAGATGCTATTGCTGATTGTTTTATGGAAAATGGAATTTCATTTAATACTACCCGTTCTCCACATTACAAAGAAATGGTTCAAAAAATCATAGTTGTTGGCCTAGGATATACACCTCCAAATTACAACAAAATGAAGAGATCATTGTTAGGTAAGGGGGTGACAAGAATGCAAGGGCTTATGGGCCCTCTTAAACAATCTTCGATTTATTCAGGATGTTCAATAGTTATGGATGGTTGGACAGACATTCAACAAAGCCCATTGTTGAATATTATTGTTACATCTTCAGTTGGGCCTTACTTTTTAAGATCAATTGGTTTTAGTGGGAAACTAAATTATGCTACCTTCATGTTTGAACAACCGAAAGAAGTAATTGATGAGATTACTCCTTCAAATCTAGTACTTGTAATCACATATGCAACCCCTATTTGCAAAGAATCGGGTTTGATGGTTCAAAGTCGATATAGACATATCATTTGGAGTCGTTGTTGTGTACATGCCTTTAATAATGTCCTAAAAGATATTAAAAAAATATCTTGGATTGCTAAACTCATTTTAGATGTAATATATGCACACATGTACATTTTCAACCACCATGCCTCCTTAGCAATATATAGGATGTATTCAAGGAAGAGGTTTTTGAAACCTGCAAAAACAAGATATGCTACATACTTCATTCTTTTTCAATGTATGGTCGAGGTGCATGCATCCTTACAAACCATTGTTGTTTCCCAAGAGTGGAACGCATGGCCTAGAGCTAAATCAGTGCAGGAAAAAAATATAAGAGAGAAACTTCTCAATGATGATTGGCGGTCTGGCTGTAAATATGTTATTTCTTTCAAAACTCCAATTATGGAGTTGATTAGGCATGCAGATTCTAATTCCCCCAACCTTGGAGAAGTTTATGAATGTATTGATACCATGTTAGGAAAGGTAAGGCACATCATTCGGGATATAAACCCCTCTTTGGAGTTCTTCAATCAAATTCATAATATAATAGGGAAGAGATGGATCAAACTCAATACCTCTCTTCACATGGATTCTTATGCCCTTAATCAAAAGCGATATATGGAGAGACCAAATAGAGTTATATCCATTGATGATGAATAAGTGAAACAAGGCTTTCTTGATGCCATAAGAAAAATCTATACAACTAATGAAGCAAATGTAATGCGAGAACAATTTATTGATTTTTCTACCTTAAACCCTTCCACACTCTCTCAAGATGCAGGGGTGGACATCAACATTTATGCACAAAATAGTGGAGAATGTATGGGGAGAAATCCCATGAGCTTCAAAATATTGCTTCACGCTTGCTATCTCAGGTTTCTATTTCGTCGGCAGCTAAAAGGAATTGGTCCACTTACAATTTCATTCACTTTTTTAAGAGGAATAATCTTGCCTCTAAGAGAATAGAGAAACCGGTTTATATGCATAGTAGTCTTCGACTTCCCTCAAGGAAGCTACCAAAGTATTTATAGGGTCTGACAGCAAGATGGAATGTTGATGTTGAGGATGCCTCTTAGATTGATGATGATGAGGATAATCTTTCACCAGATGCAGGTTTAATTGGCATACCCTTGGGTAGAATTTTAGTTTATCTTGATATTGATGATGGTGATGATGAAATTGGAGTGCCTAGCGAGGCTCAAGGTTATATGAATAATCATGATGCCGAAGATTGCACTTTATGATCATCTTCAAATTTAGTCTTTAATGTTATGTTTTGGCCTTGAGCATTTTTGGACAATGTATTACTTTTCTACTTTGGGCATTTGCAAATTTTTTTGCTATATACTACATTGGGCATGCTAGAAATATGAATATTAATATGATTTCTTTGATTTTCACTATGTTTCATAAATTCAAAAGTGTCCCTTGAATCATTTCCATTTTCAAATTTTCAGTTTTGAATTCGATATTCATACAATAAATTAAAATTTTAAACTATTTTAATATTTGAATATTTTGATTATTATATAAATTGTGTAATTAAAAAAAAAAAAATTATTTTTAAATTTTTAAATTTTTTTATTATATAATATTATCTCTCCCAATTAGTCGTTCCCTATAAATTTTGAGGAAACCTCTAGCCATTCCGGACACCCCTACCCAAGTTCCCAACGTTCCCACATTCTAGAAACTCATGCAACATAGCTAAAAATGTAAATGGAAAATTGATACAATCTAACTCATAAAAATTACATAAAAAACCAAATTAATCTGTGGAATGTTGTAATGTGGCATATGGGTTTGATACTTTGTACCTGTGAAAGGAGCGTCAATGTTACTGTGTCAGACACATCATTGATGCATTTACTAATTTAATATGGTTTTTTTTCAAAGAAAAAAAACATAATTTTTTATTATGAAAAATTATAAATATCTTTACAAGAACCAGTTGAGACAGTCTCTCTGAAACTGAAAGGAAACAGAACTAACATACTAATGACAAGAGTAATTTCACATAAAGGAAGCAAGAAACCAGAGTTTAGACATCACATAAAACGGGACTGAAAAATGAAATAACCCCAAAGAAGAGCTCGCAAAGAGAAAGGATAGGACTGAAAAATGAAATAGCCCCACAGAAGAGCTCGCCAAGGGAAAGGACAGAAGAGAAGAAATCCTTGAAAAGTTAAAGACCTCTCTATTGGAGTTTAAATGTCTAGAAGAAAACACAATGTATTTGAAACACACTGAGGTTACTGGCCGCAAAGAACCACTGCTTCCGGCAATACTTTCAAATGAATACAAGGCGGCAACGAAGGACTATGCACTTTTAAACAAGTTAACAATTAGAGTGATGGAGTGAATGGAGGCATACTCGTGAAATTTATGCAAGATTGTGAGTGAGTTTGGTGAGAAAAAGTTTTTTTTTGCTCGTTAATTTGAGAAGGAAAGTTTTTTTTGGCGACTTTTGGGGCAAATTTAAAGAAGGGAAGTTTCTTTTTGGGTAAAAATTACTGGAAACACAGAAAGGAAGTTTTTATTGGTGGCAAATTTTGCTGGAAATGGAAAAATGCCAATCATCATAATAGTCAATGATTCTGAAACGTGCCCCAGCTCTAGTCACAGCTCTTGCTTAAAATGGTAAGTTCCCACACTATTCCAAAGCTCCCAGGAGCGTAGGAACCTCTGGAACGAGTTTCCGATTTCCTGGGAGTCATTCCCATGCAACATGTATTTTTAGGTATTTTAGATGGTTTTATTAACTGGCTAATCAGAACAATAACTAAGCAGCTTTCATATGAAATGGAATTGAATCTAATCACTACCAAAGAAATACTTATAGTTGTCTCTTTCTCAAGTATAATTTAGATAACAAATTTTTATAGTTGTCCCATTCTCAAATATAATTTAGATAACAAACTTATCTATTCACTTTTGAATTTCATTTCAACTCATTTTCAATTTTATGATATATAACATTTTTAGATTTTAATAATTTCAACATTTAATATTTTAATAATTATTCAAAAATATTTATATACTCTGTCATGATTTTTTTTGGCTATGTTTTGATTCATGAATAAACATTTTTTGGTGTGTTTTATTTAGTGTTAATTAATTATTTTATTGTTTTGCGTATTTCGTGAGAATTTTGTAATACAATTATGGATGAGGCTTTAATTATTTAAAATATGTTTTTATTATATAAATAAATTCAATCTTCTAAAAATAAAATTGTAAAATATCTAAATTTTGCATATTGCACAACTTTTATAATTTTAAAAACTTTTCACATTTTTTCATATAAATTCAGCTTAAAATTTTAGTTTATACATGTTCTTTTATAAGTATTACTAGCTTTCCATGGTTATTGTTGATTAATAATTAATAATTTTCACCAACTAAGACACATCTCCATGTGAGATCAAGACTTCTTTCAGTACAAATTGTATTTTTCTAAGTTGGAATTTTAGAGTTGTGTGTTTCTCATTTATATTCTTGATATAGATGTTGAATTTTGCAATGGTGTTATTATTTTGTAGAGAGAAACAATTTTCTTTAACAAGAATTAAAGTTAGGGAAATTTGCAATATTTAATCGAAAGAAATAAGAGGCGAAAAAGCTTTATGCAAATAAAGCAGAGATTTGTGTAAAGAATCTGTAAAGCATAGATTTGTGTAAAGAATATATATTTTATAACTAAAATTTAAAATTATGAAATTTTACAAAGGTATAGAATATTTGAAAGGATAGAAGCTGAGACTTAAACCATGAGTTCATGCGATCTCTATTTATAGTGGATTAAATTTGAATAAAATAAAATATTTGATATGGGTATATACTATAAATCCATACATTTCTTATATGTTTTGCTTCGAAGTTGCTAATAATCATCAATAGATTTTGGCCAATTTTCATTATAAATTTGAAAATGAGATAATATTAATGGAAAATTTTAGTTCATTTTATTGTTTTTAATTTCATCAAATTATAAGGAGAGAAATCTCCTTTTCCTTATACATTTTCTTGATAGGAAACAGTTTTTGGAGAATCTCATTGTTTTTTTAAATATGGAAAATTTGATGGATTTATTTTAAATTTTTTTATTATTTTTTTAATTATTAAATTTTTTAACATAAATATGATTAAATTAATAATAATCACCAATTTAATAATTATAATTTTAGTTTTTCTTTAGAGAATATCTAGAATTATATTTTCTTAAAATATTTTAAACTAAGGCCAAAATTCATGCCCTATGAGATCTCTATGTTTTTAATATTAGTGATGGTAACATGGAATCTTTTCCTTTAACTAGCATCTAAACAAAATTATTGACGTATAAAATTCAAAGTCTTAATATTTTATGGACAATAAAAATTATTAAAAATTATAATTTTAAATTTGTTTTAGAGAACATCTAAAATTATATTTTCTTAAAATATCTTAAACTAAGGGCAAAATTCATGCCTTACGAGATTTATGAGATTTAAAATACTTAATAATTTTAAATTTATTTGAATTCTTGGTCAAGTTATTTAAGAATATTAGTGATGGTAACATGGATATCTTTTCTTTTAAGTAGCATAAAATTCAAATTCCTAATTTTTATGGACAGTAAAAATGATTAAAAATTATAATTTTAGTTTTGTTTTAGAGAATATCTAGAATTATATTTTCTTAAAATATCTTAAACGATGGCCAAAATTCATGTCTTATGAGATCTCTAAATTTTTACTATAAAATACTTAAAATTTTTAAATGTATTTGAATTCATGGTCAAGTTAGATAAGAATATTAGTGATGGTAACATTGATATTTTTTCCTTTAAGTAGCATCTGAACAAAATTATTGATGTATGAAATTCAAAGTTCTAATGTTGTATGGACAATAAAAAATATTAAAAATTATAATTTTAGTTTTGTTTTAGAGAACAACTAGAATTATATTTTCTTTAACACCATCTCGATTGTTATTATAAGGTGTTACAATGTGTTACAAAATTGTTATTGTATAGATTGTTGAAAAGTGTGTTCTTAAATACATTTTCATTTGCATTTGCATTTTTGTATACAAGTGCATGTTATTTTTTAACTTTTCATTGTACATTTTGTTTATAATATGCTTTTTTTTTCTCTTGTATTAATCAGGGAAATCATGGAGAGTGGTAGTTCAATACTAGCAAGTGGATATGAAAATTCTTCTCTCCCTCCAATTCCAAATGGTAAAGTCCAACAAAGCACAAAACCCAATAAATACTTATTAAAATTTGTGAATAAAATTAATAAAAAAAAGAAAAAAAATAGTGGTGGTTGTGAAGAATGGATGTGCAGATTTTGTAACCACGTGTTTAACAGAAGTTACACTAGGGTATGGCATCATCTTCTATCCATATATAGTGATGGAGTAAAGGGTTGCACATATACTATTGAGAAAATGATGGAGTAAAAAATGCTTCATATGTCTTCCCTAGGATATAATGTAATGAACTTGGACAATGATTGTAATTTTAAAGTACCTAGATCTACTTCCCATGATATAATTTTAGTCTGTGGGGGGGGGGGGTGGTATACTTCTGGGAGGAGTAAGATGCTTGCTAGTTTTGATCAAGAACAAATTTATAAAATCTAAAATGTAGTACATAGGGATGAGGCTGAAGATGCTATTGCTGATTGTTTTATGGAAAATGGAATTTCATTTAATACTACCCGTTCTCCACATTACAAAGAAATGGTTCAAAAAATCATAGTTGTTGGCCTAGGATATACACCTCCAAATTACAACAAAATGAAGAGATCATTGTTAGGTAAGGGGGTGACAAGAATGCAAGGGCTTATGGGCCCTCTTAAACAATCTTCGATTTATTCAGGATGTTCAATAGTTATGGATGGTTGGACAGACATTCAACAAAGCCCATTGTTGAATATTATTGTTACATCTTCAGTTGGGCCTTACTTTTTAAGATCAATTGGTTTTAGTGGGAAACTAAATTATGCTACCTTCATGTTTGAACAACCGAAAGAAGTAATTGATGAGATTACTCCTTCAAATCTAGTACTTGTAATCACATATGCAACCCCTATTTGCAAAGAATCGGGTTTGATGGTTCAAAGTCGATATAGACATATCATTTGGACTCGTTGTTGTGTACATGCCTTTAATAATTTCCTCAAAGATATTAAAAAAATATCTTGGATTTCTAAACTCATTTTAGATGTAATAGATGCACAAATGTACATTTGCAACCACCATGCCTCTTTAGAAATATATAGGATGTATTCAAGGAAGAGGTTTTTGAAACCTGCAAAAACAAGATATGCTACATACTTCATTCTTTTTCAATGTATGGTCGAGGTGCATGCATCCTTACAAACCACTGTTGTTTCCCAAGAGTGGAACGCATGGTCTAGATCTAAATCAGTGCAGGAAAAAAGATAAGAGAGCAACTTCTCAATAATGATTAGCGGTCTGATTGTAAATATGTTGTTTCTTTCACAACTCCAATTATGGAGTTGATTAGGCATGCAGATTCTGATTCCCCCAACCTTGGAGAAGTTTATGAATGTATCGATACCATGGTAGGCAAGGTAAGGCACATCATTCGGGATATAAACCCCTCTATAGAGTTCTTCAATCAAATTCATAATATAATATGGAAGAGATGGATCAAACTCAATAGCTCTCTTCACATGGCTTCTTATGCCCTTAATCAAAAGCGATATATGGAGAGACCAAATAGATTTATATCCATTGATGATGAATAAGTGAAACAAGGCTTTCTTGATGCCATAAGAAAAATCTATACAACTAATGAAGCAAATGTAATGCGAGAACAATTTATTGATTTTTCTACCCTAAACCCTTCCACACTCTCTCAATATGCAAGGGTGGACATCAACATTTATGCACAAAGGAGTCCCATTGGATAGTGGAGAATGTATGGGGAGAAATCCCAAGAGCTTCAAAATCTTGCTTCACGCTTGCTATCTCAGGTTTCTAGTTCGTCGGTAGCTAAAAGAAATTGGTCCACTTACAATTTCATTCAGTTTTCTAAGAGGAATAAGCTTGCCTCTAAGAGAATATAGAAACTGGTTTATATGCATAGTAGTCTTCGACTTCGCTCAAGGAAGCTACCAGAGTATTTAGAGGGTCCGACGACAAGATGGAATTGTGATGTTAAGGATGCTTCTTAGATTGATGATGATGAGGATAATCTTTCACCAGATGCAGGTTTAATTGGCATACCCTTGGGTAGAATTTTATTTTATCTTGATATTGATGATGGTGATGATGAAATTGGAGTGCCTAGCGAGGCTCAAGGTTATATGAATAATCATGATGCCGAAGATTGCACTTTATGATCATCTTCAACTTTAGTCTTTAATGTTATGTTTTGGCCTTGAGCATTTTTGGACAATGTATTACTTTTCTACTTTGGGCATTTGCATTTTTTTTTGCTATATACTACATTGGGCATGCTAGAAATATGAATATTAATATCATTTCTTTGATTTTCACTATGTTTCATAAATTCAGAAGTGTCCCTTGAATCATTTCCATTTTCAAATTTTCAGTTTTGAATTTGATATTCATACAATAAATTAAAATTTTAAACTATTTTAATATTTGAATATTTTGATTATTATATAAATTATGTAATTGAAAAAAAACATTTTTAAATTTTTAATTTTTAAATTTTTTTATTATATAATATTACCTCTCCCAATTAATCGTTCCCTATAAATTTTGAAGAAACCTCTAGCCATTCCGGACACCCCTACCCAAGTTCCCAACGTTCCCACATTCTAGAAACTCATGCAACATAGCTAAAAATCTAAATGGAAAATTGATACAATCTAACTCATACAAACTACATAAAAAACCAAATTAATCTGTGGAATGTTGTAATGTGGCATATGGGTTTGATACTTTGTACCTGTGAAAGGAGCGTCAATGTTACTGTGTCAGACACATCATTGATGCATTTACTAATTTAATACGGTTTTTTTTCCAAAGAAAAAAAACATAATTTTTTATTATGAAAAATTATAAATATCTTTACAAGAACCAGTTGAGACAGTCTCTTTGAAACTGAAAGGAAACGGAACTATCATACTAATGGCAAGAGTAATTTCACATAAAGGAAGCAAGAAACCAGAGTTTAGACATCACATAAAACAGGACTGAAAAATGTAATAGCCCCAAAGAAGAGCTCGCAAAGAGAAAGGATAGGACTGAAAAATGAAATAGCCCCACACAAGAGCTCGCCAAGGGAAAGGACAGAAGAGAAGAAATCCTTGAAAAGTTAAAGCCCTCGCTATTGGAGTTTAAATGTCTAGAAGAAAACACAGTGTATTTGAAACACACTAAGGTTACTCGATGCAAAGAGCCACTGCTTCCGGCAATATTTTCAAATGAATACAAGGCTGCAACGAAGGACTATGCACTCTTAAACAAGTTAAAAATTAGAGTGATGGAGTGAATGGAGGCATACTTGTGAAATTTATGCAAGATTGTGAGTGAGTTTGGTGAACAAAATTTTTTTTTTGCTCGTTAATTTGAGAAGGGAAGTTTTTTTTTGGCGACTTTTGGGGCAAATTTACAAAAGGGAAGTTTTTTTTTGGGTAAAAATTACTGGAAACGCAGAAAGGAAGTTTTTATTGGTGGCAAATTTTGCTAGAAATGGCGAAATGCCAATCATCATAATAGTCAATGATTCTGAAACGTGCCCCAGCTCTAGTCGCAGCTCTTGCTTAAAATGGTAAGTTCCCACACTGTTCCAAAGCTCCTAGGAGCGTAGGAACCTCTGGAACAAGTTTCCCATTTCCCGGGAGTCATTCCCATGCAACATATATTTTTAGGTATTTTAGATGGTTTTATTATCTGGCTAATCAGAACAATAAATAAGCAGCTTTCATATGAAATGGAATTGAATCTAATCACTACCAAAGAAATACTTATAGTTGTCTCTTTCTCAAGTATAATTTAGATAACAAATGTTTATAGTTGTCCCATTCTCAAATATAATTTAGATAACAAACTTATCTATTCACTTTTGAATTTCATTTTAACTCATTTTCAATTTTATGATATATTACATTTTTAGATTTTAAGAATTTCAACATTTAATATTTTAATAATTATTCAAAAATATTTATATACTCTGTTATGATTTTTTTGGCTATGTTTTGATTCATGAATAAACATTTTTTGGTGTGTTTTATTTAGTGTTAGTTAATTATTTTATTGTTTTGCTTATTTCGTGAGAATTTTGTAATACAATTATGGATGAGGCTTTAATTATTTAAAATATGTTTTTATTATATAAATAAATTCAATATTCTAAAAATAAAATTGTAAAATATCTATATTTTGCATATTGCACAACTTTTATAATTTTAAAAACTTTTCACATTTTTTTATATAAAATCAACTTAAAATTTTAGTTTATACATGTTCTTTTATAAGTATTACTAGTTTTCCATGGTTATTGTTGATTAATAATTAATAATTTTCACCAATTAAGACACATCTCCATGTGAGATCAAGACTTCTTTCAGTACAAGTTGTATTTTTCTAAGTTGGAATTTTAGAGTTGTGTGTTTCTCATTTATATTCTTGATATAGATGTTGAATTTTGCAATGGTGTTATTATTTTGTAGAGAGAAACAATTTTCTTTGACAAGAATTAAAGTTTGGCAAATTTGCAATACTTAATCCAAAGAAATAAGAGGGGAAAAAGCTTTATGCAAATAAAGCATAGATTTGTGTAAAGAATCTCTAAAGCATAGATTTTTGTAAAGAATCTCTAAAGCATATATTTGTGTAAAGAATTTATATTTTATAACTAAAATTTAAAATTATGAAATTTTACAAAGGTATAGAATATTTGAAAGGATAGAAGCTGAGACTTAAACCATGAGTTCATGCGATCTCTATTTATAGTGGATTAAATTTGAATAAAATAAAATATTTGATATGGGTATATACTATAAATCCATACATTTCTTATATGTCTTGCTTTGAAGTTGCTAAGAATCATCCATAGATTTTAGCCAATTTTCATTATAAATTTGAAAATGAGATAATATTAATGGAAAATTTTAGTTCAGTTTATTGTTTTTAATTTCATAAAATTATAAAGAGAGAAATCTCCTTTGCCTTACACATTTTCTTGATAAGAAATTGTTTTTGGAGAATCTCGGAAAAATTGATGGATTTATTTTAATTTTTTTTATTATTAAAATTTTTAACATAAATATGATTAATTAATAATAATCACCAATTTAATAATTATAATTTTATTTTTTCTTTAGAGAATATCTAGAATTATATTTTCTTAAAATATCTTAAACGAATGCCAAAATTCATGCTTTATGAAATTTCTACGTTTTTTCGGTAAAGTACTTAATAATTTAATTTATCCTTTATGATATTTCTACATTTTTACTGTAAATTACTTAAGAATTTTAAATGTTTTTGAATTCTTGGTAAAGTTAAATAAGAATATTAGTGACGGTAACATAGCATCTGTACAAAATTATTGATGTATAAAATTCCTAAGTCCTAATGTTTTATGGACAATAAAAATTATTAAAATTTATAATTTTAGTTTTGTTTTTAGAGAACATCTAGAATTATATTTTCTTAAAATGTTTTAAACTAAGGTCAAAATTCATGCTTTATGAGATTTCTATGTTTTTAATATTAGTGATGGTAACATGGAATCTTTTCCTTTAACTAGCATCTAAACAAAATTATTGATGTATAAAATTCAAAGTCCTAATATTTTATGGACAATAAAAATTATTAACAATTATAATTTTAAATTTCTTTTAGAGAACATCTAAAATTATATTTTCTTAAAATATCTTAAACTAAGGGCATAATTCATGCCTTACCAGATTTATGAGATTTCTACTTTTCATGATAAAATACTTAATAATTTTAAATTTATTTGAATTCTTGGTCAAGTTATATAAGAATATTAGTGATGGTAACATGGATATCTTCATAAAATTCAAACTCTTAATGTTTTATGGACAATAAAAATTATTAAAAATTATAATTTTAGTTTTGTTTTAGAGAATATCTAGAATTATATTTTCTTAAAATATCTTAAACGACGGCCAAAATTCATGTCTTATGAGATCTCTAAATTTAGAATATTAGTGATGGTAAAATTAGTATCTTTTCCTCATAGATGCGGGTGTTTAAAAGTACAGGTAAGTTGGTGGATTTATGGGCCTGCAAGTGGCATAGCCACATGGCCGCCCATAATCTTACACAACTCACATTTAATCGATCAAGCGCCGCTCTTTACTCTGATTTAATGTAGCTATTATGCCAATACTCCACCGCCCTCCCTTGGCTTTTCAAAATGGCTTCCTCTGGAGGTTCTTTGTCCGCTCCAGTGCCTCTGAATTGCAACTGTCCCCTTGCAGTCACGGAGCTGAGCTCTTGTACGACTACAGGGAGACGTTGCCATATTCTCTGATGTATCGAACTGGTGTTTGGCATCCATTTCTCGTAGAGTATGCTCTGTAACCTGCAATTTTCCTTTCAGCCCTTGGCCACTGATTTCTCCACCCCCAGTGCGCATATATTCTTCGTGCCTGCACCTCATAGTCAGTCCAATCTCTCTAGTGTGAGCATGCCTCGTTTGCGCCAGAGAATGTGCTGCCGTAGAGGCAGCAACCGAGGCAAAATAGTTCAGTCATTGCCCTCGTCTTTCTCTGACTCCTCTTCCCCCTCTTCAAACCATTTTTCTCCATGCTACCCAGCTACGCGCAGTGATCGGGGTCGGGCTCGAAATGCTAGCTCTCATCCTATGTAATCGCATCCCTCGGCAAGCCTCCCGGCGACGCATCATCTGGATGTTGTTGTCCCCTCACAGCCTACCCACTCTGCCAGTTCCCAGCAGCCAAGTAACTCAACTCATTTTCATTATAAGTGTACCCTAGACCGACCACGCATCAATGCCACCATTACTGTTTCGTTTAAGGAGGAGTACCCAAGCTCTGAAGGCTTCACCATGGAGAAGAAAGCAACTGCTCAGGGTGCGCCCTCAGCACTCAAGAAAGGTAGCCCTGTCCCAAAACGAAGCATAATTCAGGACAACGAAAGAAGTGAAGAACAGGAACGTAGCAAAATCAGCCACTTCAACGCCTGCAATAAAGCGGAGGATGACACCGGTTAAAAGAAGGTAGCGAAGGATGATGTCGAAGCTTACAGATGTCTGATTGTTGAAGAACAACCATCTTCCTCAAATAACATCTAGACCATCAAGTTCTATCAAGTTTCTCTTTCCCGGCTCCCAGTCTTATGGGTGTACTTCTAATTTTTTAAGAAAAACTGTCAATTTTGGAGTTATTTCTAAAGCAGTATTTTTCTGTTATAATATGCTAGTTTCCCCTGTGAGGGCAGCAACTATACTTCTGACTGGACTGGTTTCCCTCTTACGGGCTGTCAATTTCTTGTTTTTTTTGCTAAATTATGCCATGAACTTGGGCTATCACTATATAGGTCTGAGCCTCCTTGTACTAATTTTTTACACTAATAGAATTTAGACTTATTTAGAAAAAAAAAAACATTGATAACTTTTCCTTTAACTAGCATCTGAACAAAATTATTGATGTATAAAATTCAAATTTCTAATGTTTTATGGACAATAAAAAATAATTAAAATTTATAATTTTAGTTTTGTTTTAGAGAACAACTAGAATTATATTTTCTTTAACACCATCTCGATTGTTATTATAATTTGTTATAATGTGTTACAAAATTGTTATTGTATATATTTTTGAAAAGTGTGTTCTTAAATATATTTTCATTTGCATTTGCAATTTTGTATATAAGTGCATGTTATTTTTTTACTTTTCATTGTACATTTTGTTTATAATATGTTTTTTTTCTCTTGTATTAATAGGGAAATCATCGAGAGTGGTAGTTCAATATGAGCGCGTGGATATGAAAATTCTTCTCTTCCTCCAATTCCAAATGGTAAATTCCAACAAAGCACAAACCCCAAGAAACACTTGTTAAAATTTGTGAAGAAAATTACTAAAAACAAGAGAAAAAATAGTAGTGGTTGTGAAGAATGGATGTGCACATTTTGTAACCATATGTTTAAAGGAGGTTACACTAGGGTATGGCATCATCTTCTATCCATATCTGGTGATGGAGTAAAGGGTTGTACATGTACTATTGAGAAAAGGATGGAGTTAACAAAGCTTCATATGGCTTCCCTAGGATATAATGTAATGAACTTGGAAAATGATTATAATTGTAAAATACCTAGATCTCCTTCCCATGATATAAAAGATTCGGTTAATCAAAATGCATCAAACAATTTTGAGTCTATGGGGGGGGTCTACTTCTGGGAGGAGTAAGATGCCTGCTAGTTTTGATCAGGAACAAATTTCTAAAATCTAAAATGTAGTACATAGGGATGAGACTGATGATGCTATTGCTGATTTTTCTATGGCAAACGAAATTTCATTTAATACTACCCGTTATCCACATTACAAAGAAATGGTTCAAAAAATCATAGTTGTTGGCCCAAGATATGCACCTCCAAATTACAACAAAATGAAGAAATCATTGTTAGATAACGGGGTGACAAGAATGAAAGGGCTTATGGGCCCTCTTAAACAATCTTTGATTTATTTAGGATGTTCAATAGTTATGGATGGTTGGATAGACACTCAACAAAGCCCATTGTTGAATATTATTGTTACATCTCCAGCTGGGCCCTACTTTTTAAGATCAATTGGTTGTAGTGGGAAACTAAATGATGCTACCTTCATGTTTGAACTATTGAAAGAAGTAATTGATGAGATTGGTCCTTCAAATCTAATACATGTAATCACATATGAAACCCTTGTTTGCAAAGAAGTAGGTTTGATGCTTCAAAGTCGATATAGACATATCATTTGGACTCGTTGTTGTGTACATGCCTTTAATAATGCCCTCAAAGATATTGAAAAAATATCTTGGATTGCTAAACTCATTTTAAATGCAATAGATGCACACATGTACATTTGCAACCACCGTGCCTCATTAGCAAGATATAGGACATATTCAAAGAAGAGGTTTTTGAAACCTGCAGAAACAAGATATGCTACATACTTCATTCTTCTTCAATGTATGGTCGAGGTGCATGCATCCTTACAAGCCACTGTTGTTTCCCAACAGTGGAATGCATGGTCTGGATCTATATCAGTGCAGGAAAAAAAGATAAGAGAGAAAATTCTCAATGATATTTGGTGGTCTGATTGTGAATATGTTGTTTCTTTCATAGCTCCAATTATGGAGTTGATTAGGTATGAAAATTCTGATTCCCCCAACCTTGTAGAAGTTTATGAATGTATCAATACCATGGCAGGCAAGATAAGGCACATCATTCGTGATATAAACCTCTCTTTGGAGTTCTTCAATCAAATTCATAATATAATAGGGAAGAGATAGATCAAACTCAATACCTCTCTTCACATGGCTTCTTATGCCCTTAATAAAAATTGGTATATGGAGAGACCAAATATAGTTCTATCCATTGATGATGAATAAGTGAAAAAAGGCTTTCTTGATGCCATAAGAAAAATATATACAACTAATAAAGCAAATGTAATGCAAGAACAATTTATTAAATTTGCTACCTTAAACCCTTCTACACTCTAAAGAGGAATCCCATTGGAGGGTGGAGAATGTATGGCAAGAAATCCCAAGAGCTTCGAAATCTTGCCTCACGCTTGCTATCTCAGGTTTCTAGTTCGTCGGCAGCTGAAAGGAATTGGTCCAGATACAGTTTCATTCACTTTTTTGAGATGAATAAGCTTCGACTTCAGCATAGTAGTCTTCGACTTCGCTCAAGGAGGCTACCAGAGTATTTAAAGGGTTTGAGAGTAAGATAGAATCTTGATGTTGCGGATGCTTCTCAGATTTATGATGATGAGGATAATCCTTCACCAGATATAGGTTTAGTTGCCATACCTTTGGGTAGCATTGTAGTTTATCTTGATATTGATGACGAAATTGGAATGCCTAGCGAGGCTCAAGGTTATATGGATAATCATGATGCCGAATGTTGCACTTTATGATCATCTTCAACTTTAGTCTTTAATGTTATGTTTTGGCCTTGAGCATTTTTGGACCATTTATTACTTTGCTACTTTGGCATTTGCAATTTTTTTTGCTATGTACTACATTGGGCATGCTAGAAATATGAATATTAATATGATTTCTTTGATTTTCACTATGTTTCATAAATTCAAAAGTGTCCCTTGAATCATTTCCATTTTCAAATTTTCAGTTTCGAATTTGATATTCATACAATGAATTAAAATTTTAAATTGATTTTAATATTTGAATATTTTGATTATTATATAAATTATGTAAAAACATTTTTTATTTTTTTATTTTTTTTATTATATAATATTACCTCTCCCAATTAGTCATTACCTGTAAATTTTGGGGAAACCTCTAGCCATTCCAGACACCTGTACCCAAGTTCCCAACATTCTCACGTTCCAGAAACTCATGCAACATAGCTAAAAATATAAATGGAAAATTGGTACAATCTAACTCATACAAATTATATAAAAAACCAAATTAATCTGTGGAATGTTGTAATGTGGCAGAAGGGTTTGATACTTTGTACCTATGAAAGAAGCACCAATGTTACTATGTAAGACACATCATTGATGCATTTACTAATTTAATACGATTATTTTTCCAAATAAAAAAACATAATTTTTTATTATGAAAAATTATAAATATCTTTACAAGAACCAGTCGAGACAGTATCTCTGAAACTGAAAGGAAACGAAACTAACATACTAATGGCAAGAGGAGTTTCACATAAAGGAAGCAAGAAACAAGAGTTTAGACATCACTTAAAATGGGACTGAAAAATGAAATAGCCCCACAAACGAGCTCGCAAATAGAAAGGACAGGTCTGAAAAATGAAATAGCCCCACAAAAGAGCTCACCAAGAGAAAGGACAGAAAAGAAGAAATCCTTGAAAATTTAAAGCCCTCACTATTGGAGTTTAAATGTCTAGAAAATAACACAGAGTATTTGGAAACTCACTTGAGGTTACTGGCCATAGAGAATTGTTGCTTCCGGCACTATTTGCAAATGAATACAAGGCTACAGTGAACAACTATGCACTCTTAAGCAAGTTAACAATTACAGTGATGGTGTCAATGGAGGCATACTGACAAACCTTATGGAAGATTGTGAGTGAGTTTGGCAGGCAAAAGTTTTTTTTGTGCGGTAATTTGAGAAGGGAAGTCTTTTTGGTGGTTTTTGGGGCAAATTTTACAGAAGGGAAGTTTCTTTTTGGGTAAAACTTTCTAGAAGCATAGAAAGGAAGTTTTTTTTTTACGGCAATTTTTTCTAGAAATGGAAGAATGTCATTCATCATAATCGTCAACGATTCTAGAATGTGCCCCAATGCTAGTCATAGCTCCTGTCGAAAATGATAAATTCCCACACCGTTCCAAAACTCCCAAGGACACGAAAACCTTTGGAATGAGTTTCCCATTTCTCGGGAGACACAATTTTACTATATTAAAAAAAAAACCTTTATTCCACCTTTCCTCTAATTTTCTACCCAAAACAATTAACTAACACATTTACCACATGTAAATACAAACTAAATTTAAAAATGACAAAATTTACACAACGAAGATTGAATTCAAAACATTTCACAACGAGGATTGAATGCATAAATGTTGAAATAAATTGTTGAATTTTTAAATTCAACTACAAACCTGCGCAGAGGAAGGAGTACAGCAACGACAGATTTTTCTGTTGTGTGCACTCCACTGTGCATTTAACATCATTTTTAAAGCCTACAAGTTTAAAATTTTTGTTCTGGGCCATAGCCCTGTTTTGACTTGTAAATTCTGTGGTTTAAACCACACCATCTCCAACATTCAACTCTCTGCCCTCTGCGCCATAAATTCCACCAACCAACTGTCAAATTAAAACCCCTCACATTTTTTATTTGTTTGAATGGGCCACGGAGTTGGTAGTGGAGCCCATAGTCCACGTCCTCACCACATGGACCAAAGAATGCGCTATTGCGTAGTTTTGAGTCTAGTCACCGTACCCATGGTCAATGCAGAAGCTAGTCCCAATCATGCCAAGTCAAACGCACCAACCAATCTCAAACTGTTCGCATAGAAGAGAGGGTGACATGGATAAGCTCCATTCGGACCCAATAAGGATTTATGAGCTCAATTCATATTTATCATGCATTTGGAGGGTGACGTCACTACAGCCCAAATTGGTATGCAAAATATTTATGCAATGGGATTAAATTTTTGTGTTTAAAAACTGTGACAAAGGATTTGGAACTATGGTTTAAAGTTTTATTCGTATGCGGCAAATGTAATAAGGTTCTAAACCTTATCATAACATTTCCTTTATGTTTTAAATGCCTCGGTGAAAGTCATTTTGAATTTAGACTATATATATATATATATATATATATATATATATATATATATATATATATTATAAACTTCTAAAGTTTATAATATGTATATAGTTCAATAGTTTGACTTTTTTTTTTCTCATGCGTCATATAAAAAGAAGAAAGGCCCGAAGACTAATATATGTGACTGTGTGTAATATGTAAAAAAAAGGGGCCAAAAGGCAGAGAACCATATAGAGCATTATGTGTGCGTGTTTAAGAGACAGAGAGCTGCATTTCTGTAGACAGTGAGCAGAACTGTAAGACAGAATTTTTTTAAGAACACTGCATGTGGAGCAGTTTCATTTTTTTTGTAATCCCTTAGAAGAGGAAGAACTTTAGTTTGTAATAGAGTTTTATTTTATTGAAATAGAAGTGTTATTCTGTGCCATATTTGTCTAGCATTTTTTTTAAAAATTGATTTCTCTGTATTGGGAAGAGGAATTTTATTTCTTTTGTATGTGTTTGGAATCATTCAAAAATTCCAACATGGTATCGGAGCTAGTCCAGGCTCTTTGAAGTTTTCAAAGAAGCTGAAGGAAGGAGTTTGTTGTAGCTTTTGACCAACAGTGTGAAGGCTTAGCAAAGTCCAAGTATTTATCAAAACAGAGTTTGAGTTTGTGTTAAAGAGTGTAGTCCTCAGAGACAGAGTTTTTCTCTTAAGTAGAGAGACAGTTTATTTAAAAACACAATCAAGTTTAAAAGTATAGTTTATAAAAGCTAGCCATGGCAGGAGCCAGCACAAGCATGAGTATAGGAAATACTCAACTCTCACAGTTTAATGGGAATAACTATGACTATTAGGCAATCACAATGAGAGCCCTATTTACCTCTCCAGATTTATGGGAGCTAGTTGAATATGGTCTAGAAGAACCACCGATGAAAATGCATTTAATGCCTTAACACAGTCAGAGATGGATTTGTTGAGGAGTAATAAGAAGGACTCAAAAGCCCTCTTCTATCTCTATCAAGCAGTGCATGAAAGTGTGTTTCCAATGACTGCAACAGCAAAGAGATCCAAGGATGCATGGGATACCCTCCATACAGCCTACCAAGGAATGGAGAAGGTAAAAACTGCAAAGATTCAATTAATGAGAAGGGATTTTGGAGTTATTTGCATGAAGGAGTCTGATACATTAGACACATTCTTTACTCTATTGATTGGGTTGGTTACCCAAATGAGATCTCATGGAGAGACAATAGAAGAAAGAAGAATAGTGGAGAAAGAGTTGAGGAGCTTACCCTCAAGGTTTGATGTAATAGTCACAACCATTGAAGAGACAAAGGATCTCTCAAAGTTTATAGTTGATGAGCTACATGAATCACTAATGACACATGAACAAAGATTGGGTAGAACAACAAACTCATCTTTGGAGCATGCCTTCAAGGCCCAAATGTCCTTTGGAAGAGGAAGAGGTCAAGGCAGAGGAAACTACAGAGGAAAAGGAAGAGGTAGAATCCAAAACATAAGAGGAAGAAACAACCTTGCAAATACTGGTGGAAGGGGCAGCAATCAAAATCAGAACCAAGGCCAAGGCAACAGCCAACAAGGAGGACAAAATCAAGCACATGGATAAAGGCATGATAAATCCCAAGTCTAATCTCATTACTGTAAGAAGTATGGCCATTATGACAATGAATGTAAGAAGAAATAGAGTGACATGGGTAATAGACCCAGTGCTAATTTCACAAAAGAAAATATCAGTCTAGAGAAGTTATTTTTAGCATGTAATATGGCTAAAGAAAAGAATGAAGCTATATGGTTTCTAGATTCAGGATGTAGCAGCCATATGACTGGAAACATTTCCATGTTTTCCATGTTAGATGAAAATGTGAAGTCTCAAGTAACATTGGGGACAGACAGTAAGGTCTCTGTCATGGGAAAAGACAGATTAAATGTTTTGACAAAGAAAGGAGAATGAATATCCATATCAGATGTATATTATGTGCTTGGTATGAAGAGTAACCTCTTGAGCATTGGACAGCTCATTCAAAAGGGGTACAATGTTTTCTTTTAAGATGATGTATGTACCATCATGGATAAACCACCAAGAAAGAAATGCATTGCACAAGCGAAGATGACAAGGAAAATAATGTTCCATGTCAAGATGAGAGCATATTTGAAGAAAGGAGATGCCATTGCAGCAGTGACACGAAACATTCCAAAGAGAAGAAAAAGATGAAAATTGGTTATGGAATTTGAGATTTGGGCATCTCAACTTTGGAGGTCTGAATTTGTTGCATAGGAAAGGAATGGTAAAGGGATTACCATTGATTGAGAAACTGGACAGCCTATGTGAAGGCTGCATCTTGGGCAAACAACACAGAGAAAGCTTTCCATCAGGAAAGAGCATAAGGGCAAGGCACCCTTAGAAATTGTCCATTCAGATTTGTGTGGATCAATGCAAACACCATCATTAGCAGGCAACCATTATATGCTGACCTTTATTGATGATTTCACAAGAAAAACATGGGTTTATTTCTTGAATTTTAAGAGTGAAGTGTTTGAGAAATTCTTCCATTTTAAGGCTCTTGTAGAGAATCAAAGTGGGCAGTATATAAAAGTTTTAAGAACTGATAAAGGAGGTGAGTATATCTCAAAATAATTTTTGCATTTTTGCAGAAAAAATGACATACACAAGAAATTTACAACAAGATATACACCGCAGTAAATGGAGTTGCTAAAAGGGAAAATAGAACCATCATGGACATGGTAAGAAGTATGTTGAAGGCAAAACATTTGCCAAATGAGTATTGGGCTGAAGCTGTACGTTGTGCATCATATATCTTGAATATATGCCCAACAAAGTGTGTTATGAACGTAGTTCCTCAAGAAGCATGGAGTTGCATAAATCAGCATGTCACCCACATGAGAGTTTTTGGTTGTGTGTCTTATGCACACATTCCAGATCAGCTAAGGAAGAAGTTGGACAGTAAGGGGGACAAGTGCATATTTATTAGATATAGTGAAGAATCCAAAGCATACAGACTATATAACCCATCCACCAAGAAGTTTTTTATAAGAAGAGATGTGCAGTTCATTGAGGAAGAAGCTTGGGATGGAAGCATTGAGAAAATAGTGAATGTTAAAAGTTGTTTATCTCATGATGAAAATAAGGAAGAGATGGCTGAAATACATCCCTCATTAGCAGCAGCACCTCCACCAACATAAGGATAGCAAGGGACACCACAAGCAGGTATGAGGACACCCTTAAGAAGTGATAACAGTGCTTCTCCAATCACACCACAAGGAGCATATTTGAGTGCTTCTACAAGAACAAGTACACCAAGTGAAAGAGGAACCAGATTCAAAAGTCTGAATGAGATTTATGAGCAAGAGGTAGCAAATGAAGGTATGAACTCTTATTTGCATTGTACTTTCATGTAGATGATCCTATTCATTTTGAAGAAATTATAAAGGATAAGAAATGGATAGATGCTTTGGATGAAGAAATGAATGCCATAGAGAAGAATAAGACATGGGAATTAATTGATCTCCCAAAAGGCAAAGAAGTGATTGGAGTAAAATGGATCTACAAGGCCAAAAGCAATGTTGAAGGTAAGATTGAAAGGCACAAGGCGAGACTTGTTGTCGAAGGCTACAAGCAGCAACAAGCAAGAGATTATGATGAAACTTTTGCACCAATTGCAAGAATGGAAACAGTGAGAGAAGTATTGTCCATAGCAGCACAACACAAGTGAAAATTTTACCAAATGGATGTGAAATCATCATTCCTAAATGGAGTATTGATGGATAAGCTTTATGTTGAACAACCTCTAGGCTATGAGAAAGAAGGCCAAGAGCATAAAGTTTGTAGATTGAAGAAAGCTCTTTATGGGCTGAAACAAGCATCAAGAGCATGGTACAGTAGGATAGATGCCTATCTACTGGAGAATGGGTTTGAAAAATGTGAAGGAGAACCCACATTATACATCAAAGAGAAAGATGGTAAGATTTTGATTGTTGTTTTGTATGTTGATGATGTTATATTCACAGGTAATGATGCTTACCTCATTGAGAATTTTAAATCAGTCATGAAGGATGAATTTGAGATGACTGATATGGGATTGCTGAAATACTTCTTAGGAATAGAAGCAGAGAAAAATGAAAATAAACTTTTTTATCTCTCAAGCTAAATATGTAAATGAAGTTTTGGAAATATTTAATATGTAGGGTTGCAAGGGAGCAATTACTCTTACAGTGATGGGATTGAAGTTGAGCAAAGAAGACAGTAGCAAGGATTTTGATCCAAGTTTGTACAAGAGCATAGTTGGCAGCCTTATATATTTGAGTGCAACTAGGCCTTATATTATGCATGTTGTAATTTTAATTTCCAGATTTATGGAAAGGCCAAAGAAGGCACATTGGCAAGGAGAAAAAATAATTCTGAGGTATGTGAAAGGAACAAAAATGTATGGTATTTTATACACCACTTCAGAAAATTATGAATTAACTGGATATACTGACAATGATTGGGCTGGAAGTATAGATGACAGGAAAAGAACCTCTGGATATGTTTTTCATATGAGTTCAGGAGCCATTTCATGGGCTTCTAGCCAATTGTGGCTTTATCTACAGCAGAGGCAGAGTATGTGGCAGCTACAGTAGTAGCATGTCAAGCAGTTTGAATGAGAAGAATGTTGAGAAGTTTGTATCATGAACAGGTAAAAGGCACAACAATTTATTGTGATAATAGCTTAGCAATAGCATTGTCACAGAATTCATTGTTTCATAAGAGAATGAAACACATTGATTCCAAGTATCACTACATGAGAGAGTTAGTGAACAATGGGAAAATTGTTTTGCAACATTGCACAACAGAGGAGAAGTTTGCAGATATACTGACAAAACCATTGGGGTAGAAAAGTTTTAATTATTTGAGAAAATGTTTGGGTATGGAAGAGAATCTAGCAGTTGAATTTAAGGGAGAGTGTTGAATTTTTAAATTCAACTACAACCCTGCACAGAGGAAGAAGATGTACAATAGCGGTAGATTTTTCTATTGTGTGCACTTCACTGTGCATTTAACATCGTTTTTAAAGCCTGAAAGTTTATAATTTGGGTTATGGGCCATAGCCCTATTTTGACTTGTAAATTTTGTGGTTTAAACCATGTCATCTCCAGCATTCAACTCTCTGCCCTTCACGCCATAACTTCCACCAACCAACTGTCAAATTAAAACCCCGCACATTTTTCATTTGTTTGAATGGGCCATGTAGTTGGTAGTGGAGCCCATAGTCCACGTCCTCACCACATGGACCAATCAATGCGCTATCGCGCAGTTTTGAGTCTAGTCACTGTACCCATGGTCAATGCAGAAGTCTGTCCCCACCATGCCAAGTCAAATGCACCAACCAATCACAAACCATTCACATAGCACTGTACCCATGGTCAATGCAGAAGTCTGTCCCCACCATGCCAAGTGAAATGCACCAACCAATCACAAACCATTCGCATAGAAGAGAGGGTGATGTGGATAAGCTCCATTCAGACCCGATAAGGATTTATGAGCTCAATTCATATTTATCGCACGTTTGGAGGGTGACGTTACTACAACCAAAATTGGTATGCGAAATATTTATGCAATGGGATTAAATTTTTGTGTTTAAAATCTGCAACAAAGGATTTGGAACTTTGGTTTAAATTTTTATTCGTATGCGGAAAATGCAATAAGGTTCTAAACCTTATCATAACATTTCTTTTATGTTTTAAACGCCACGGTGAAATTCATTTTGAATTTAGATATATATATATATATAGTTCAATAATTTGACTTATTTTTTTCTCGTGCGTCATATAAAAAGAAGAAACGCTCGAATGTTGATATATGTGACTGTGTGTAATATGTAAAAAAAAGGTCCAAAAGGCAAAGAACCATATAGAGCAATCTGTGTGTGTGTTTAAGAGACAGAGAGCTGCATTTCTATAGATAGTGAGTAGAACTGTAAGACAGAGTTTTTTGAAGAACATTGCATGTGGAGCAGTTTCATTTTTTTTGTAATCCCTTAGAAGAGGAAGAACTTCAATTTGTAACAGAGTTTTATTTTAATGAAATAGAAATTTTATTCTGTGCCATCTCCGTCCAACAATTTCTTTTAAATTGATTTTCTATGTTGACAAAATAAATTTTATTTCCTATGTATGTATGTGTTTGGAATCATTTAGAAATTCCAACAGAAATGATTATCGTCCTTGGCCACAAGATTCCCTTGTATTCAACAACACGGGGCCATGACCCACTTTTCTCAAGCTTGAAATAAATATTTTATTGCCAATACAGTCCATTGACGACATTCATAGATGGAGAGTTGCATATCGAGGAACTTAATCCCATCACTAAAGCTACATAATTAGACTTAACATAAATATTGTGCAGTTCAGTTAAATGTTTTGAAAACAATGATAAAGTAATGAAAATGGTGAAGTAATGAATAGAACGAAACGAAGTAATGAATAGAATGAGACTTTAATTACGCTGCATTTCTGGTAAATGCTTAAAAAAAAATTTTGTAAATGCTTAAAAAAAAAAATCAAGCAGACATGGAAGCTATAAATTGATGGATAGTCAAAAGACAACCCTTGATATCAGGTTAACTTTTGACAAGTTCATGATGGATATCACATTAACCAGGCTGACATGGTCATGTTAGTCGGACCATGAAATAAGTGCAAAATTTAATGTGAAAGAGCACACCATCCAGTACGATCAACAATATTTTTTTATTTATTATTTTTTAAAATTTTTAATACATTTTTAATTTCTGATAAATAATTTTTAACTTGGATAAGATAAATATAATCAATATCATTTTGTTAAATCAACTTTAAAAAATTAATAAAATTTTAATAAAAAAATTGAAAATGCTATAAAATTTAAAAAAACATAAAATAATAATTTTATAGTTATTAAATATTTAGATTAATATATATGTTTCAAAATTATAATAAAATGTCAAGTTTCACTCGCACAACATGTTGAGGATAAATCTAGTCAAAAGGGTGACCCAGGATCAAACCTTAAAGAGATTATTGGGATTTTGATAGGGGGCAGAGACAAGTTAAACCTTGTTAGCTTAGTGATGGTGTGGTGTTAGGGGGAGGAGACAAGTTAGATTCATTCTAGGGGAAAGAGACAAGTTAAATCAAGCCTAATGTAATCTCTAATAAACTCAAACCACTTGACCAATATATATATATATATATATATATATATAATTAAATGGTTTAATTTAAACTAAAGTCAAATAACTTTAACTCCACATTAATTATATTAAGGCAAGTATAACAAGTGTTGCATGAAATTCTACTGGTTAAATTGTTGAAGAAGACATAAATATGTTATTTAGGTGACTCTTTTAAAGATTTTAATTCTATTTTTTTTTTCTATGAAATTTAATAATGAAAATTGATGGCAAATATTGCACTTACATTCAGAAATTATGGCAGAAAAAATTAAGGCAATTATAATTATCACATAGTACTTTATTGTACAATAAAATATTCAAGTCATGGTCTAATCAAATATTTGAAAAATAAAATTCATGCCAAAAATATTGCAATTGCATTGAAAGATTATGACAGACATTTTGAATCAATGATTTACATTACATTGTTCCAAAATTAAACATTATTAATAATAACAACTAATAAGATAAATAAACAACAACTAATAAGATAAATAAATAAGCCACTTTTTTAAACAATAAATTCCATAAATTCAGTTTTATTCTCTAAATACAAGTGGATGTCAAAGATGTTAAAATCCAAAGTTATATTTCTAAATATATTTTTTTATAAAATATACAAATGGATGTCAAAGATGTTAAAAGCCCAAGTTATATATCTAAATATAATTTTTTATAAAATATACAAGTGGATGTCAAAAATGTTAAAATCCCAAGTTATATTTCTAAATGTAATTTTTTATAAAATATACAAGTGAATGAAGTTATATTTCTAAATATAATTTTTTATAAAGTATACAAGTGGATGTCAAAGATGTTAAAATCCGAAGTTATATTTCTAAATATTTTTTTTTATAAAATTCCATGTTGATCTGGATAGACACAAACTATTAAAGGTGCATTGTATGATTACGAATAAATTAATTTTTCCTTACGAATTGGCAAAGTTCGAATGGTGTTGGAATATTTAAAATTCCAGAACAACAATGGAGAATAAAACTCCCCCTCTTCAACACAGAGAAAATATTAAAAAAATTTCTTCACTGGAGACAGAGTTTTCACTCTAAAAACTATTTCATTCATCTTCAAAAACTTGGTTACAAAATGACCTCTGACTAAGGGAACACAAAAAAGCTTTGACTGCTTCAAAACACAGTTCAAAACAAAACTCACACTCTCTAAAATTTCACTCTATCTGTGCATTATCAACTCACTGCTGTGTGTTGAGAAAATACTCTATCTCTTCAAAAAATGAATGCACTGCTGTGAAATTCAAATTTTTACACTGCTGTGTGTAAAAATAAAAACTTACAATAATGTTTTCACACAGGCCTTTTTTTTTAATATGCCTCAACACCTTTACAACATATAAAAAAAAACTATATTAAAATAAAACTTTAAAACAAAAGTCTATTATCCATTGTCCGCCTATACCATATGATGTACATATATGGTGTCATGTTAAATAAAAATAAATTAAAAAAATAAAATCTAAAACCAACTATGGCCCACGGCCTCCCTTTTTGAAAATGTGCATATGATATATATGTAAAACATATATATGTAGGTGGACTTTACGCACAATTGTTAAAACCAAATATTAAAATAGATTATGATATAAAAGACATTGACCACCGGACGTCAACCAAAAATTAAACCTTCTTGCAATCGATTTCGGGTCACAAAAAACCCAGCTGACGTCACCAAAATTGTGACGCGAAATTTCTATTAAATTTGTCTTATGAGTTTTCCCGGGTCCGATTTTGGGCAGCCGTACGGACGGCTGAGTGTGTCCCGAAATCTCTTCCAATCCGCCTTAGTGAAATTTCAAATTCGGGTTTGCTGTTAAATTTCTCCGTTTAAAAAAAACAATGCTGAAGTTGACTGCTCACTGTTTTTAGCAAGCGGCTCACGTACAATATCCTGCAGATAGAAATGGAAGGCGGCTCATTGTGCTTTGCGCAGCTGAAAGTAATTTTCAACACTCCCCCTTACTTTCAGCTGTTGGGTTATCAGTCATACCCAGACATTTCCTCAAAATCTCAAAACTCTTCTGCCCCAATGGCTTGGTCAGAATGTCTGCAAACTGCTCCTGAGTTTTGCAGTGTTCCAAAACAATTTCACCATTGTTTACCAATTCTCTAATGTAATGAAATTTTGTGTCAATGTGTTTCGTTCTCTTGTGAAACACAGAATTCTTCGATAATGCAATAGCTGAGCTATTGTCACAGTAAATCACTGTTCCTTTTACCTGCTCTTGGCACAAACTTCTTAACATCCTCCTCATCCAAATTGCTTGACACGCTGCTGCTGTAGCTGCCACATATTCTGCCTCTGCTGTAGACAATGCTACAATGGGTTGTTTTTTAGAAGCCCATGAAATAGCTCCTGAACCCATGTGAAAAACATAACCGGAAGTGCTCTTCCGATCATCTACACTTCCAGCCCAATCACTGTCAGTGTATCCAACTAAATCTGAATTTTCTGAAGCAGTATATAAAATACCAAACCTTTTTGTACCTTTAACATACCTCAGAATTCTCTTCGCTGTCTGCCAATGTGCATCCTTTGGTTTCTCCATGAATCTGGAAATTAAACTAACAGCATGCATTATGTCGGGCCTAGTTGCAGTCAAATACATGAGGCTGCCAACTATGCTCTTATACAAGGTAGGATCAAAATCCTTGCTGCTGTCCTCTCTGCTGAGTTTTAATCCCATCACTGTGGGAGTGATCGTTGCTTTGCCCTCCTGCATATTAAATCTTTCAAGCACTTCATTAACATATTTCGCCTGTGAGATAAAAATCTCATTTTCATCTTGTTCTACTTCTATTCCTAACAAGTATTTCAACAAATCCATGTCAGTCATTTCAAATTCTTCTTTCATGACTATTTTAAAATTTTCAATAAGTTAATCATCATTACCTGTAAAAATAACATCATCAACATATAAAACTACAATCAACATTTTTCCATCTTTTTCTTTGATGTAGATGGTGGGTTCTCCCTCACACTATTCAAATCCATTTTCTAGTAGATAGGAATCTATCCTACTGTACCACGCTCTTGGTGCTTGCTTCAGCCCATAAAGAGTTTTCTTCAACTTGCACACTTTGTGCTCTTGGCCTTTCTTTTCATAGCCGAGAGGTTGTTCAATGTAAACCTCTTCCATTAACACTCCATTTAGGAATGATGACTTCATGTCCATTTGGTAAACTTTCCACTTGTTTTGTGCTGCTATGGACATCACTGCTCTCATGGTTTCCATTATAGCAACCGGTGTGGAAGTTTCCTCATAATCTATCCCATGCTTCTGCTTATACCCTTTGATGACAAGTCTTGCCTTATGTTTCTCTATTTTTCCTTCAGCATTACTCTTGGTCTTGTAGACCCATTTAACTCCAATGACATCTTTACCTTTTGGGAGTTCAACCAAATCCCATGTCTTGTTTCTTTATATGGCATTAATCTTCTCATCCATAGATTCTATCCATTTCTTATCCTTAATAGCTTCTTCGAAATGAACAGGATCATCAACATGACAATATAAAGCAAACAAAGAATTGATGCCTTCATTTGCTGCCTCTTGTGCATAAATGTCATTCAAATTTCTTAACTTCTTACCTCTTTCATTTGGTGTACAAATGCTTGAGGAAGCACTTGAATTTCCTCCTTGTGATGTGCTTGGAGAAGCACTTTCATTTCTCCTCAAGGGTGTGCTTTGTTGCTCTTGTGTTGGTGTTGCTGTTTGGGGATGTATTTCAGCCAATTCATCATCATTTTCATCATGAGATAAACAGTGTTTAACATTCACTGTTTTCTCTATGCTTCCATCCCAAGCTTCCTCTTCAATGAACTGAACATCTTTGCTCACAATAAAATTCTTGGTGGATGGGTTGTATAACCTGTAGGTCTTGGATTCCTCACTGTATCCAAAGAAAATACATTTCTCCCCCTTGATATCCAACTTCTTCATTCGCTGATCCGGTATGTGTGCATAAGCCACACATCCAAAAACCTTCATGTGTGTGACGCCTTGCTTTGTGCCACTCTATGCCTCTTTCGGCACTTTGTTCATCACTAATTTTGTAGGGCACCTATTCAAAATGTATGTTGCACAATGTACAGCTTCAGCCCAATAATCATTAGGCAAATGCTTTTCCTTTAACATACTCCTCACCATGTCCATTATGGTTCTATTCTTCCTTTCGGCTACTCCATTTTGCTGTGGAGTATATCTAGTTGTAAACTGCTTTTGAATACCATTTTCTCTACAAAAACGTAGAAAATATTTAGAGATATACTCACCTCCTCTATCAATCCTTAGGACTTTGATGTGCAGCCCACTTTGGTTTTCCACAAGTGCTTTGAAATTGCAGAATTTTTCAAACACTTCACTTTTATTTTTCAAAAATTAAACCCAAGTTTTTCTTGTAAAATCATCTATGAATGTTAACATGTAGTGGCTGCTAGCAAGCAATGGAGTTTGCATTGGTCCACACAAATCTGAGTGGACAATCTCTAAGGGTGCCTTTGCCCTTATGCTTTTCCCAGAAGGAAAACTTTCTCTGTGTTGTTTCCCCAAGATACAACCTTCACAAAGGCTGTCTAGCTTCTCTATCAATGGTAAGCCTCTTACCATTCCTTTTCTGTTCAACAAATTAAGACCTCCAAAGTTGAGATGTCCAAATCTCAAGTGCCACAACCAATTTTCATCTTTTGGTTCGCTTTGGATAGCCTCTTTTGCCATTGCTGTTATCTTTTCTTCATTCTTCAAATCTGCTCTCATTCTAAGAGGGAACATCCTGGTCCTTGTCATTTTCACTTCAGCAATACATTGTTTGCTGGGTGGTTTGTCCATGATGGTACAAACATCATCCTCAAAAAATACATTGTACCCCTTTTGAACAAGCTATCCAATACTTAAGAGGTTACACTTCATTCCTGGAACATAATACACATCTGCTATGGATTTATTTGCACCTTTTCTTGTTAAAACATTTACATTTCCTTTTCCCATAACATACACTTTATTATCAGTCCCTAGTGTGACTTGTGACTTCACACTCTCATCTAGCATAGAAAACATTGCCAAGTTTCCTGTCATATGGTTACTGCAACCGGAGTCTAGAAACCATAAATCCTCACTTTTTTCTTCTGCCATATTACAAGCTAAAAACAAATTATCTTGGCTGAGATTTTCTCTAGTGAAATTTTCACTAGTTCTACTTCCCATATCATGCTACTTCTTTCTACATTCATTAGCATAATGACCATATTTTTTACAATAGTTACATTGGACATTGGACTTATCATACCTCTGTCCTTGAGCATTCTGCTGACCACTCTGTTGGCTGCTGCTTTGGCCTTGATGCTGATTTGGATTGCTGCCCCTTCCTTAAGCATTTGCTGGACTGTTCCTTCCACCTCTGTTTTGGCTTCTGCCTCTTCCTCTTTTGTTTCCTCTGCCTTGCCCTCTTCCTCTTCCAAAAGAAATCTGGGTCTTAAAGGCATGTTCCAGAGATGAGTTTTCACTCCTACCCAATCTCTGCTCATGAGTCATCAGTGATGCATGTAGCTCATCCACTGTGAACTTTGTGAGATCCTTAGTCTCTTCTATGGTGGTGACAATCACATCGAATCTTGAGGGTAGACTCCTCAAGAGTTTTTCCACAATCCTCTTGTCTTCAAGAGTCTCTCCATGAGATATTATTTGTGTGACCATTCCAATCACATGAGTGAAGAATGAGTCAATAGTATCTGAGTCTTTCATACAGAGAGTCTCAAAGTCTCTCCTCAGCAACTAAAGTTTTGTTGTCTTCACTTTTTCCATGCCTTGATAGGCTGTTTTGAGAGTTTCCCATGCTTCTCTGGATCTCTTAGTTGCTTCTATCCTTGAAAATACACTCTCATGTACTGCTTGATACAATAAGAAGAGAGCTTTGGAGTCTTTCTTCCTATTGCTCTTCAGCAACTCTTTCTCTGCCTGAGTTAAATCTTCAAACTCTTCTTCATCTGCTAGCTCTTCAAAGCCATCCTCAACAAATTCCCATAAGTCTTGGGAGACAAATAAAGCTCTCATAGTTATTGACCAGTAGTCATAATTTCTCCCATTAAACATTGGGAGATGGATATTTCCCATGCCCATACCAGTGCTAGCTCCAGCCATTTTGCACTCTTAACTATGATTCAAAAACACTTGACTGTGTATTCAAATAACTGATTGTTCTGCAACAGTAACACAAAATCTGTATAGAGAAATACCTTGAAGTCTTTTTGGCTGAGTCTTCACTCTGCTGGAGAAGCTGCTGCAACAAAGAACTCCTTTCCTTCAGCTTCTTTGATTTTCAAAGAGCTTGGACTAGCTCTGATACCATGTTGGAATATTTAAAATTCCAGAACAACAATGGAGAATAAAACTCCCCCTCTTCAACACAGAGAAAATATTAAAATAATTTCTTCACTGGAGACAGAGTTTTCACTCTAAAAACTATTTCATTAAGCTTCAAAAACATGGTTACAAAATGACCTCTGACTGAGGGAATACAAAAAAGTTTTGACTGCTTCAAAACACAGTTCAAAACAAAACTCACACTCTCTAAAATTTCACTCTATCTGTGCATTTTCAACTCACTGCTGTGTGTTGAGAAAATACTCTGTCTCTTCAAAAAAATGAATGCACTACTGTGCAATTCAAATTTTTACACCGTTGTGTGTAAAAATAAAAACTTACAATAATGTTTTCACACAGGCCTTTTTTTTTATATGCCTCAACACTTTTACAACATATAAAAAAAAACTATATTAAAGTAAAACTTTAAAACAAAAGTCTATTATCCATTGTGCCTATACAATATGATGTACATATATGGTGTCATGTTAAATAAAAAATAAATTAAAAAACTAAAATCTAAAACCAACTATGGCCCACGGCCTCCCTTTTTGAAAATGTGCATATGATATATATGTAAAACATATATATGTAAAACCAAAACCAAATATTAAAACAGACTATGATATAAAAGACTTTGACCACCGGACCTCAACCAAAAATTAAACCTTTTTGCAATCACAAAAAATCCAGCTGGCGTCACCAAAATTGTGACGCGAAATTTCTATTAAATCTGCCTTATGAGTTTTTTCGGGTCCGATTTTGGGCAGCCGTACGGACGGCTGAGTGTGACCCGAAATCTCTTCCAATCCGCCTCAGTGAAATTTCAAATCTGGATTTGCTGTTAAATTTCTCCGTTTAAAAAAAACAGTGCTGAATTTGATTGTTCACTGTTTTTAGCAAACGGCTCACGTACAATATCCTGCAGATAAAAATAGAAGGCGGCTCATTGTGCTTTGCCAGCTGAAAGTAATTTTCAACAAATGGGTAATGAATAGACACAAACTACCGAAAGGTACCTTGTATGATTACGAATAAATTCATTTTACCTGACCAATTTCCAAAGTTTGGATGGTTAATGACGTGTTATGAATGAATAATACTTCAAAATTAAACAAAAGGCAATAGAATGTTGAAAAGTGGTTCATGGAAGTAAGAATTCTGAACTCAAACGGAAGGTAGAATGTTGAAACGTGGCTCGTCGATCTAAGAATTCTGTTTTCAAACTGAAGGTCCGGTCTTTTTCCGAGTACAGTGAGGGTTATTGAAAAGCTAAAGAGCAACATATTTAATATTTAATATAGAGTCTGTTATAACTTGTTCTCCTACGGGAAGTTCACGGACGAAGGAAAACAATATATCCGCTACTATACGTTCGTGAAAACACATTATCGAATCGATATCGGCTGTAGTCGCAAAAATCTTTCAAATTGAAGAAATTGTTATTTTAACCTTTACAAGGTTAAAGATAGTTTATGATATAGATTGTGTTTTTTTTAATTTGGTTTTTGAATTTTATTTTGAAGTTTTACAATATTTTTTTTTAATTTCTTAACAAAGTTTTTATTGAATAGAATATCTCAAAAGCTAATTGCTAAAATATCTGTATAATTTTTTTACTATTTTTGTAACTCTATCATCTTGAATTGAATTGATCACTATTCTCAACATTAAAAAAATACATATTACTATATGGTAATGTTGCAAGTCTTCAAATTCCATACAAGAAATCATCAAAAACACTGACTATCTTATGATAAAAAGCAAAGCTTATTTTCCAGTCTATCCACTCATAAATAAGCTGGGGCAGTATATGTCCAGATAAAATTAAAACAGATACACTATCCTAAGATGGACATCCTACCCCCCACACATGATAGAAATTATAGACTCAATAAAACCGCAACCAATATCTCTCATAAACTATAGACTCAATGGTACAGAAAACCCTCAATTTCCTTACCAAAAATCATCAAAAACACTGACACAATCCTATGATAAGACTGCAACCAATATCTATTAGACTATATATGCCCCATTTAAACAAATCCCAGGCATTAATAAACCCATAGCCAGCTAACTCGTCACCCTGATAATACTAGTAGCAACATTAATGGCCCGAATCACTGACTTCCCTAACCTTGTTTGGACGCTAACCTTATTATTATTTGAGATATTTTTTTTGATCTATATGCCAACACAACATTACAAGCTTTTCTTCTGGTAGGCTTCAGCCAACTGTTGGAGCTTTTGAAGGAAATCATGTATGTAAGTACTTTGCTTATTTGCCGCTATAATATCACGGGCCTTCGCCGCATTAGATCTCAACTTCTTCCCCTCCTCTCCCGCCATTGCCTTTGTTACTGTTGTCGATATGCTTTCTCTCAGAAAAGAGCCATCGTCTCCCCTTTCTATTTCGATCCCCACCTCCAATTCCGCAGCTACTTGCCGGGCATTTAAGCCCTGGTCGAGTCGAATGGGAAGCAAGATGAGGGGTATTCCGAAGCTCAGTGATTCCATGACGGAGCTCCATCCTGCGTGGCTAAGAAACCCACCGATGGATGAATGAGAGAGAATCCGTACCTGTGGTACCCAGCCCTGCACGACGAGGCCTCGGTCTTGGGTTCGAATCTCGAATCCGTCGGGAAGGATCCTCAGCGGATCGTCTCGGCCACTGTCCAAATACCGCGGAAAACGGAGACACCAGAGGAACGAGATCCCACTTGCCTCCAAGCCCAGCGCGAGTTCGTGGATTTGGTCTTCAGAAAGAAAGGCCTCACTGCCGAACGACACAAAAACGACCGATGCGGCCCTCTGTCGGTCGAGCCATTCCAGTAGATCAGACCGGTCGCTGTTGTTGCCACTGGCGCCGGGTTGGACTAGTGCTGGCAAGAGCGGGCCGACAGAAAGCACGGGGACTCCGAGAGCATCCTGGAAGTAACTAATATACTTGTCTTCGTATTCAAAGCATGATTTCACAATTACCGCCATGCATCCTTCCAGGGATCTAGCGAACCGATAGACCGGAGCTATGTGACCGGGTATTCCTTTGTACATGACTAAAAGATCCCGTGCTTCATATAGCTTGAAGGTGATCGCCGAGCACGGAAACCCGAGGGGCGGAGCCGCGAGCGCCTCCGCGGTTATGTCGTGGTTCCGCAATTTAGAAGGGTGTGCGAGATGGGCAAGGCTCGCTGGGGGGAAGATAGAGAAATAAATGGCTGGAACATTCATATCCGCAGCAGCGCTCTGCGCCCAAAATTGCGCGAAGTCGTGGACGAGATAATCTGGCGAGAGCTTCTCGAACAGACTTCGGAAGGGCTTTTCCATGCCGTCCAAGGCTTTCTTCAGCGGAAAGGCCATTTCTGGCGGGATGTCTGCTGTACATTCCGCCCCGGGAGTGAGTCCCTCCGTGGGTGGTAACGGCAGTTCTAACAGATCGATCTGGCCGGGCCAGGCCTGAAGCTGTAATGACGACCTGATTCTGGAAATGTTAAGAGGCGTGGAGAGGAAGGAGACTTTGTGGCCATGGATTGCGAGAGCCTTAGAGAGCTCTAGAAAAGGATTTATGTGGCCCTGTGCCAACCATGGGAATGCCAGAAAGTGAAACTTCTTGCCATTGTGACCGTCCATCATGAACCTCCCTATCTGGAATGGTCGTATATTAGAGCGATGTAATCTATGGTTCCTCAGTTTTGCATTATATAGCAAAAAACGCACACAGCTACCATTCTTCCTGAAGTTTCAATCTGCATGGCATTATTATGTTGACGTGGAAATTACCCACAACAACCATTCTTCGCTGGGCTTTGAGTTGCATGGCATATAAGTGCAAAAAGAATGTTTTCATATTTGTAATTTTTTTTTTAATTATTATATTGTTTTTGAATTTAACTTTGGTAAAGAATTTAACTTTTGTATAATATTAATTAAATAAAAATAGTTATAGTTTTAATTTTTATATTGTTTTTGAATTTAAGTTTTGTGTAATATTAATTAAATAAAATTTACTATAATGAGAGTCATTATATTTATTTGAGATTTCTTTTTTTGAATTTTAATTTAATTATTATTAATTATTAATTTATATTGTCTAAATATTCTAAATTAAATTTAGAAATCATATATTAAAGTTTTATATTGATTTTAAAAATAGTTATGTCTTTTTTATTTTGAAATTAAATTGATTAATTAAAAAATATCATATAAAATTAGTTATGGATTTTTGGGTGTATGGTATTAATAAATCATAGTATTAAACTATGATATTGTAAATCTCCATGATTAAGATTCTTATTACATGTCTTTTAAATGGAGTTGTCTTTAGTGCGACTTTTTGAAGTTTCACGTGCCCGAAGTGAAAAATTTTGAGGTAAAATCTTGGTCTTTGTTATTCAAACTGGTTTTTTGACTCTATATATGGATTCAACGCTCTCAAAAACTTCTAGGGCACTTCGATTGTGCAAAGTTAGCAATCAAGCTTCTCTTTTCAATAAATTCCTGCCGGAATTTAAAGAAATTACACTGTAAAAGCCTTCAAAGATTCGCACTAAAGACTACTGGCTTTTAAATGTGTATATATTTAATTCATATATAAATTTTTGAATAATTATTATTATCATCAATCACCATATATCTAGTTAACTTTAATAATTTTGCTAAATATATCTTGAAGTGAGTGCTTTGACGTTTATCACTAATTGATGTCTGCACATATTTAATAGGTTGTGTCTATTTTGGACTAGAGCTTTCTAAATTTTAATTTAATTATCAATAATACGAGTTGTTTTTAATGGGATTTTTTGGAAAAAATATGAGTTGTCTTTAATGGGATTTTTTCAAAACTTTTCTGCATGATTTTTTCAGATATAATTTCTCTAAAATCGAGCATGAATTCATTGAAATCACAAGCTTGATGGCTAACTCCTGCATAATCGAAGTGACCTATGAGTTTTTCAAGGTGTTGAATCCATATATACAATAAAAAAACTAGTTTAAATAACACAAATCAAGATTTCACCTTAAATTTTCTAGGTGATACTCCAAAAAGTAGCATTAAAGAAAAATGTCAAAAAATATAATATTTGATATTAATTAATAAAATTAATTATAGTAATAAGGATGTTTATTTGAGATTTAAAAAAATAAATAATTTAATTACTATTAATTATTCAATGGATGGTAGATATTTAACCTTCTTGAAATACTCTAGAATATTTTTAGTAATTTTAAATTAAAGGTTTATATTGCTTTTGAAAAAACTATGTCTTTTCTACACTTTTAATTAAGTTGATTAGTTAAAAAAATGTTATATGAAATGAGTTATGGCTTTTGATTATATGATATTAATAAACCATGGTATTGACCAATGATATTGAAACAAAGCCAATTTACAAGTAAAGAATGTTCATGGTTAAATGAGAGTAAATCTCCTTGATTATGAATATTATTAAATGTCTTTTAGATGTTTATATGTTTAATTCATATTATTTTTTTTAATAATAATTTTGTTAACTTTTATATGACATTGTGAAATATATATTGAAGTGAGTTCTTTAATTTTTATGAATTGATGCATATTCATATTTATTAGATCGTGTCCATTTTGGACTAGAGATTTCAAAATTTTAATTCAATTATCAATAGTTATTTGGTGGATGGTATGGATTTGACCACTAAATATTCTTAAATATTGTTAGTAGTAGTTATAAATCAAAGGTTGAGATTTATCTTAAAAATAATTATGTCCTTTCTACCCCTTCAATTAAATTTTTTAATTAAAAAAATGTCATATGAAATTATTTGTGTTTTTTTGGAGCATGTATTATTAATAAGCTATGTTACTCGTTTATGGTATTGTAACAAAGCCTATTTACCATACTAGAATGTCAATGGTCAAGTGGAGGTAAATCTCTATAATTAAGAATTGTGTTACACTATATTTATTTAATATATTAGCAATAATTATTAGGTGGATGGTAAGGATTTCACCTCCATGGAATATTTTAGAATATCCTTAATAATAAACACAAACCAAAGGTTGATATTTATCTCAAAAGTAGTTATATCCTTTCTATCATTTTAATTAAATTGATTATTTAAAAAATTTAATATGAACAAGTATCATCTGAAATAAGTTATGACTTTTTGAGCTTATGGTATTAATTGTAACAATGAGTAGTGAATCCCCGTGTTAAGATTTTTGTTACATGATTTTTTAAATATATATATATGATTAATTCATATACTAGCCAATCCATATGAATCAAATGGCTAGTAAATATCCATAATTCATAATAAACACCAAAACACTTGCTTCATAATATATTTATTTTGCTAAAATTAAAAAATATAAAAATTAACTATATTATAAATTTATTATATATATATATATATATATATATAAACATGGAACAAGATTAGATTTATCTCAGCTTGACCATCCACATTCTTAGTTTTCGAGTAGGCTTTGTTACAATGCCATAGGCCAATATCATGGATTATCAAGACCAAATGCCCAAAAAACCATAAATCACTTCTTTATATGACACTTGTTGATATGATATTTTTTCTGATTAATCTACTACAAATATTCTAGTATAGATTAAAGAATATTCTTTAATCTTCAAAGTGGAAAAAACACTTTTAGAAGTGCTCCAATGCCTCTGCAACCTGCACCATCATGTTCAAAGCATCAAAATCATCTAGGAATGACTCTTCTTGAGCTAAATGTTTTGAAATTAGCAAAAGTTATGCTTCCTTCAAATTTTCCCTAGGAATCTCCAGTAAAACTGGAGAAACTCTAATTAAGGCCGCTAAAACTAGTAGTGGGGTTGAAATTGGAGGACCATTGAATTCTCTGCCGAACTAAACTCGAGCTTAATTAAATTTAACTACAGTTTAAATGGGGATTAGCGCTAAACAAGCTTTAGCAAACTACGCATTTAAACATTTGATTAGTGCGGCCAAATACCATTTAAGGGTTCATTAACCCACTGCACTTAACATTAACCTATGAGCTTAATATCACGCTCTTCCTTTGTTTATGGTGGAAAGGTCACATGGGGAGGGGGTTGGACCCCTCCATTGCCTCGCCGGTAGATACATATGAGCATAAATACATGTCTACAACTATATAACTTAATAACTATGCCACGACCTATTGATAAGCCACATCGCTCACTTGGGGGAGATCGTGGGGTCGGGCCCCAACCTCCACCCTTCCGCCTATACATCAAATTTTTCCACAACATTATATGATATTACCTTTATTCATAGATTAAAATTTAGACTTTGGATTTGATAAAACATTTGTGATATGTATGAAATTCAGACCATAATATATGTACCAACCTTTGGCATATATATATATGTATATATATATATATATATATATATATATATATATATATATATATATATATATATATATATATATATATATATATATATATATATATATATATATATCGAACTTCAAAACCATATGTGAAATATAATTCGGCCTTCAACCATTGTCCACCATAGGGGGCACCACGTGTCAACCTCTGATTGGAATGTCCCCAACCTTAATAAAAATTTCATTCCACCATTAAAATGTGGAAATCGACCTTAGGAGAACATTAAAAAAAAATCACCTTCAAACCTTTCCGGCCAATCCTGCAGTGACACTTGTCAGTGACGTTGGGTGAAATGGAGGAAAACCCAAATTTCTTGGCCTTGGACCTTGTTTGACCCTTTTTTTTTTAAATTCACATGTTTGACACGACAATCAACATGCTCTAACTTCCTCATACGAAATCCTTTTTGAGTGAAACAAATTGCGCCATATTCCTGGAGAGACAGGCTCGATCCTGTCATTCTGGTTTAGTGCTATTCTAAGCACTTTGAATTGTTGACAAATTTTTTCCCCTGATCCAGATTTTGATCACTCCTTCCCACTGAAAGGCTTTTGGGCCCACAAAAGTTGGTCATCTAATAAGAGTTGAATAAGCCTCTCTTTCCCAGGTTCTATCAACTTGATTCTACTTGCAAAAATATCCATAACAACCACTTGGGTTCACTGACATGCCTTGCGTTTCTAATGGCTTGGCACTTCAACCAAAGTCCTCCTTTTGCTGCTGACCCAATCCAACACTTATTGGTTGCTTTCTAACTGATAAAAAACTTTGTTGTACCAAATCGATCCCTCAATTCTTGGAAAACTAACTGATGGCCTTCCCACTGAGAATCATGTTCCTCTTTTTCACACACATGCATTTGACGCAAGCTTCTTCTTGGAAACCACTTTTCCAAGTTAAGCCCATTTGAGTGAACTACAAAAACGAGTTCCAATATCAATAATAATAAGAAAATAAATGACCATTATTTTACCTCCATGGTTCCAAATTCCCATCTGGAAGAATGCATTTTCCATCTCTTTCGCTTCTTGGCGTCAACACATCAAATGGTCTACAATGGCTGCAAAAAATTTTGCCACAAATTCTTTGACATATTGTCCCTCTTTTTCCATCATCCTCCATTATTGACAAGCTATTCATGCCATGCTTTGAGAATGAAGGCTAATCATAAGCCTCTTGCTCCAGAGTGGACCTTCCCAAAATCCTGTGACATCTTGTCACAAACACAACCATCAATATGAAAAACACATCATGCAATAAAAATAACTTGAAAACATATACTTTTTCTCCTTCAAAGAAACAAATTTCACATCATGTGAACATCGCCATGTACTCTTACTTCTCAGTGTACAAACCATCAACCAACCACAAGTCAACAAAACATGCCTCTTCAAAAACCTAACTCTCAAGTAAAAAAAACATGTATGACAACTCTCAACTCTCTCACAAGTACACTCATGAGTACAAGAATCCCATTTCCATGTACAAGTACTTAAAGAGCTGAAATGACTAATTTTTTTGCAATAATAGTGAGTGAACATACTCCACTTTTAAACACCTTCCTGGCGTAAACATGCAACACGCATTCAATTGGCAAAGAAGTGCATCAAACATCAAAATACATGCAAGGCCTTAATTGGATAAGAAATCTAACCATCGTTTACCAAACCATTTCAATGGCACTTCTTTCAGCTGCATTTCATCATTTGAATCATCCCGACCCACAAAAATTATAGAATTCTCCTTTCCATTCTTATCAACATCTCTTTTCAGATATAATTTCTCTAAAATCGGGCATGAATTCATTGAAATCACAAGCTTGATGGCTAACTCCTGCATAATCGAAGTGACCTATGAGTTTTTCAAGGTGTTGAATCCATATATACAATAAAAAAAACTAGTTTAAATAACACAAATCAAGATTTCACCTTAAATTTTATGGGTGATACTCCAAAAAGTAGCATTAAAGAAAAATCTCAAAAAATATAATATTTGATATTAATTAATAAAATTAATTATAGTAATAAGGATGTTTATTTGAGATTTAAAAAAATAAATAATTTAATTACTATTAATTATTCAATGGATGGTAGATATTTAACCTTCTTGAAATACTCTAAAATATTTTTAGTAATTTTAAATTAAAGGTTTATATTGCTTTTGAAAAAACTATGTCTTTTCTACACTTTTAATTAAGTTGATTAGTTAAAAAAATGTTATATGAAATGAGTTATGGCTTTTGATTATATGATATTAATAAACCATGGTATTGACCAATGATATTGTAACAAAGCCAATTTACAAGTAAAGAAGGTTCATGGTTAAATGAGAGTAAATCTCCTTGATTATGAATATTATTAAATGTCTTTTAGATGTTTATATGTTTAATTCATATTATTTTTTTTAATAATAATTTAGTTAACTTTTATAATTTTGTTAACTTTTATATGACATTGTGAAATATATATTGAAGTGAGTTCTTTAATGTTTATGAATTGATGCATAGTCATATTTATTAGATCGTGTCCATTTTGGACTAGAGATTCCAAAATTTTAATTCAATTATCAATAGTTATTTGGTGGATGGTATGGATTTGACCACTAAATATTCTTAAATATTGTTAGTAGTAGTTATAAATCAAAGGTTGAGATTTATCTTAAAAATAATTATGTCCTTTCTACCCCTTTAATTAAATTTTTTAATTAAAAAAATGTCATATGAAATTATTTGTGTTTTTTTGGAGCATGTATTATTAATAAGCTATGTTACTCATTTATGGTATTGTAACAAAGCCTATTTACCATACTAGAATGTCAATGGTCAAGTGGAGGTAAATCTCTATAATTAAGAATTGTGTTACACTATATTTATTTAATATATTATCAATAATTATTAGGTGGATGGTAAGGATTTCACCTCCATGGAATATTTTAGAATATCCTTAATAATAAACACAAACCAAAGGTTGATATTTATCTCAAAAGTAGTTATATCCTTTCTATCATTTTAATTAAATTGATTATTTAAAAAATTTAATATGAACAAGTATCATCTGAAATAAGTTATGACTTTTTGAGCTTATGGTATTAATTGTAACAATGAGTAGTGAATCCCCGTGTTAAGATTTTTGTTACATGATTTTTTAAATATATATATATATATGATTAATTCATATACTAGCCAATCCATATGAATCAAATGGCTAGTAAATATCCATAATTCATAATAAACACCAAAACACTTGCTTCATAATATATTTATTTTGCTAAAATTAAAAAATATAAAAATTAACTATATTATAAATTTATTATATATATATATATATATATATATATATATATATATATAAACATGGAACAAGATTAGATTTATCTCAGCTTGACCATCCACATTCTTAGTTTTCGAGTAGGCTTTGTTACAATTCCATAGGCCAATATCATGGATTATCAAGACCAAATGCCCAAAAAACCATAAATCACTTCTTTATATGACACTTGTTGATATGATATTTTTTCTTATTAATCTACTACAAATATTCTAGTATAGATTAAAGAATATTCTTTAATCTTCAAAGTGGAAAAAACATTTTCAGAAGTGCTCCAATGCCTCTGCAACCTGCACCATCATGTTCAGAGCATCAAAATCATCTAGGAATGACTCTTCTTGAGCTAAATGTTTTGAAATTAGCAAAAGTTATGCTTCCTTCAAATTTTCCCTAGGAATCTCCACTAAAACTGGAGAAACTCTAGTTAAGGCCGCTAAAACTAGTAGTGGGGTTGAAATTGGAGGACCATTGAATTCTCTGCCGAACTAAACTCGAGCTTAATTAAATTTAACTAGAGTTTAAATGGGGATTAGCGCTAAACAAGCTTTAGCAAACTACGCATTTAAACATTTGATTAGTGCGGCCAAATACCATTTAAGGGTTCATTAACCCACTGCACTTAACATTAACCTATGAGCTTAATATCACGCTCCTCCTTTGTTGATGGTGGAAAGGTCACATGGGGAGGGGGTTGGCCCCCTCCATTGCCTCGCCGGTAGATACATATGAGCATAAATAAATGTCTACGACTATATAAGTTAATAACTATGCCACAACCTATTGATAAGCCACTTCGCTCACTTGGGGGAAATCGTGGGGTCGGACCCCGACCTCCACCCTTCCGCCTATACATCAAATTTTTCAACAACATTATATGATATTAACTTTATTCATAGATTAAAATTTAGACTTTGGATTTGATAAAACATTTGTGATATGTATGAAATTCAGACCATAATATATGTAATTAACCTTATATATATATATATATATATATATATATATATATATATATATATATATATATATATATATATATATATATATATATATATATATATATATATATATATCGAACTTCAAAACCATATGTGAAATATAATTCGACCTTCAACCATTGTCCACCATAGGGGGCACCACGTGTCAACCTCTGATTGGAATGTCCCCAACCTTAATAAAAATTTCATTCCACCATTAAAATGTGGAAATCGACCTTAGGAGAACATTAAAAAAAATCACCTTCAAACCTTTCCAGCCAATCCTGCAGTGACACTTGTCACAGTGACGTTGGGTGAAATGGAGGAAAACCCAAATTTTTGGCCTTGGACCTTGTTTGACCCTTTTTTTTTTAAATTCACATGTTTGACATGACAATCAACATGCTCTAACTTCCTCATACAGAATCCTTTTTGAGTGAAACAAATTGTGCCATATTGCTGGATAGACATGCTCGATCCGGTCATTATGGTTTAGTGCTATTCTAAGCACTTTGAATTGTTGGCAAATTTTTGCCCCTGATCCAGATTTTGATCACTCCTTCCCACTAAAAGGCTTTTGGGCCCACAAAAGTTGGTCATCTAATAAGAGTTGAATACTCCTCTCTTTCCCAGGTTCTATCAACTTGATTCTACTTGGAAAAATATCCATAACAACCACTTGGGTTCACTGACATGCATTGCGTTTATAATTGCTTGGAACTTCAACCAAAGTCCTCCTTTTGCTGCTGACCCAATCCAACACTTATTGGTTGCTTTCTAACTGATAAAAAACTTTGTTGTACCAAATCGATCCCTCAATTCTTGGAAAACTAACTGATGGCCTTCCCACTGAGAATCATGTTCCTCTTTTTCACACACATGCATTTGACGCAAGCTTCTTCTTGGAAACCACTTTTCCAAGTTAAGCCCATTTGAGTGAACTACAAAAATGAGTTCCAATATCAATAATAATAAGAAAATAAATGACCATTATTTTACCTCCATGGTTCCAATTTCCCATATGGAAGAATGCATTTTCCATATCTTTCGCTTCTTGGCGTCAACACATCAAATGGTCTACAATGGCTGCAAAAATTTTTGCCACAAATTCTTTGACATATTGTCCCTCTTTTTCCATCATCCTCCATTATTGAAAAGCTATTCATGCCATGCTTTGAGAATGAAGGCTAATCATAAGCCTCTTGCTCCAGAGTGGACCTTCCCAAAATCCTGTGACATCTTGTCACAAACACAACCATCAATATGAAAAACACATCATGCAATAAAAATAACTTGAAAACATATACTTTTTCTCCTTCAAAGCAACAAATTTCGCATCATGTGAACATCGCCATGTACTCTTACTTCTCAGTGTACAAACCATCAACCAACCATAAGTCAACAAAACATGCCTCTTCAAAAACCTAACTCTCAAGTAAAAAAAACATGTATGACAACTCTCAACTCTCTCACAAGTACACTCACGAGTACAAGAATCCCATTTCCATGTACAAGTACTTAAAGAGCTGAAATGACTAATTTTTTTGCAATAATAGTGAGTGAACATACTCCACTTTTAAACACCTTCCTGGCGTAAACATGCAACACGCATTCAATTGGCAAAGAAGTGCATCAAACATCAAAAGACATGCAAGGCCTTAATTGGATAAGAAATCTAACCATCGCTTACCAAACCATTTCAATGGCACTTCTTTCAGCTGCACTTCATCATTTGAATCATCCCGACCCACGAAAATTGTAGAATCCTCCTTTCCATTCTTATCAACATCTCTTTCCACCTTATTCAAATGTCGTGGATGACTTGTTGGATACAAATTCCAACACTTGTCTACACGATGACCCTGCTTATGGAAATGAGTGAAAAACAATTCATCTTCTTTTCAACATGATTTTCTTTATCCAATGGACCTTTGGCTTTCTGTTTCCTTTGTTTAGAAATTTTCTCATGCATGGATATCTTCTTCCAACATATTGAAACATTATGGTTATTCAAACCACAAAAGGAACATGAATAATTTCTCCAAATCATATGTGATGATTTACCATATTTATCATAATCAAAAGCAACTTGATTAAAGGCAGATTTATACCTTGAACATTCACCTTTGTTTCCTTTTTGAGGAGGTGAATTTGATGAGGTGGATGCTCTCTTCGAAATACCAACAATGACATCCTCTTGTTTTCCATTCTCATTTGCTGCATGGTTATGAGCACCTTCTTGTAAAGTGGGTGTAAAACTGTTGCATTCCTCATGAACACAAACTTCACAAGATTGAGGTAATGAACATGAAATGAAAGTCCTTCTTGGAACACCTTCATGTGCCTCCTTGGCTTTGGAGCATTCTCCATCATGTTGTCCATAACCAAGGCCCAATACATAGGCCTTTTCTCAACAACAATTGGCTCAACTATGCCTTGTGCATGTTTTCCAAATCCTTTACCTTCAACCCATTTTCATCATTAGTTTGGACCCTATTCCTCTAGTGTGTCTTTCAAAAGCACCTACACATTCATATTGAGAGAAAATTGAAGACAAATTTGAATTGCATTCCTCTTTTTCATGCACATACTTGGATAGAGATTCTTTGGCATCATGGAATTGAGTCTCCATCTCATGCATATTTTCAAGGGTTTCATTTGCAATATGGAGTCGAGTCTCCATTTAATGCACCTTTTCAAGAAGTTCTTGCTTCTCCTCCTTCATGGAAATAAAATTCTCTTGAAGTATAATGCTTTCCCTCTTATCTTCACACATCTCTTGCACCATATAATTCATGATGTAGAGCTTTTGCAACATCTCTTTATCAAAGATTTTTTCTAAGGAATATTGACTATAAACAGTGCTTAATGAAGCTTCCATCACACCTGCAATGCATAAAAAGCTTATTTGTTGTGATTTGAGAACAAATCTCTCAATATTGACCTTCTCTTCACACACATATACTTGCACATAGTTAAATTCTCCTTGCACAAATTACAAAACCAATATCTAATTCTTCTAGCTAACCTTGGATAAAATGAGCTAAACTATGCTCTGATACCAACTTGATCTGAATATGGGAAAATTTCTTTTGTTGTGTTAGCTTCCTCATCAGTTAAATAAAATTGTTTAGGATCGTCTCAAGTTAGCCAATTGTGAATGGGTTTATGTGTCAAGTTTTGAGTGTCTTTGATGAGAAATTTATGAGTTAATTAGCTTTTAAAAACTCATGTATAGCAAATAAAATTCAGAGAAATAACACACAACATAAAAATTACACAATAGCTGATAATAGAGTTCACCCCTCCTGGGATACATCTCCATGGGCCTGCTTCAACTGGCTAGGCCCTCTTGGGATTAATGGTCAATTGTTTGATATCATGCCCCACATTAGTACAATGGCTTTGATACCTCATCCATTGGATTCATAAGACCCCAAAAACTCAAAATATACTCTTTAATCTCTGAAAATGGTTTTCAGCTGATCTAGGCATGGCCTCCTCTCCTGGTGGCCCTAGGCTTTTTTAATATTCAAAGTGGAAAAAACACTTTCAGAAGTGATCCAAAGGCTCTACAACCTACACCATCATGTTCATAGCATCAAAATAATCTAGGAATGACTCTTCTTGAGCCAAAATTGGTCGAAATTAGCAAAAGTTATGCTTCCTTCAATTTTTCCGTAGGAATCTGCACTAAAACTGGAGTAACTCCAGTTAAGGCCGCTAAAGCTAGAGGTGGCGCCGAAATTGGTGGACCATCTAATTCTCTGTTGAACTAAACTTGAGCTTAATTAGATTTAACTAGATTTTAAATGGGGATTAGCGCTAAACATGATTTAAAAAAATGTGCATTTAAACATTTGATTAGTGTGGTTAAATACAATTTAACGGTTAATTAACCCACCACACTTAACATTAATCCTCGCGCTTAATATAACACTCGGCCTTTGGTTATGGTGGAAAGGTCACGTCGGGAGGGGGTTGGCCCCCTCCATTCCCCTGTCGGTAAATACATATGAACATAAATGCATGTCCGTGGCTATATAAATTAAGAACTACGCCGCAACCTACTTAATAAAAATTTCATTCCGCCATTAAAATGTGAAAATCGACCTTAGGAGCACATTAAAAAAAATCACCTTCAAACCTTTCTGGAAAATCCTACAGTGACACTTGTCACAGTTTCATTGGGTGAAATGGAGGAAATCCCAAATTTTTGGCCTTTGATCCTATTTGACCCTCTCTTTTTTAAATTCCCTATTTGACACGATGATCAATGGGCTCTAACTTCCTCATACGGACTCTGTTTTGAGTGAAATGAATTGCGCCTAATTCTTGGTGACGGGCCCGATCTGTTCATTCTAGTTTGGTGATATTATGAGCACTTTTAATTTTTGGAAAAAAATTTCCCCTAATCCAAATTTCGATTACCTGGGCCATGCATGGACCAATGTTTCCTTATTATTTTCTATTTGGTATTCACATTCTAGATTTGGGTGTTTTACCTTTTGGGTTTCATAATCCATGTCTTGTCAATGACTTTGAACTTGCCTTACCTCTATGTTGATAAAAGGAGTGTAAACCTATTTAATTATATGAAATACCAAAGGATGAGAAGTGGGAATTAGGAGGTGGGGGGGAGGTTGCAGCCCATATGGAAAAAAACCGAACCCAACGATAGGCCTAAGAGGCTACTAAGAACTTGCATTTGGTTGTCCCATTGGAAATCCATAATGAAATTCGATAATTGGAAACCCTAACAACTAGAGATAGGAAATAATTCTCAAACTCAGAGATAATGGATGAAGTTGGGAAATAGGTTTCTAACCTTGGTCATACCAAGGAAAGGTAAAAGTAGTATTTCAATGCCATATCACTATACTGGAAAATTAAATCCCTATTGGGAAGGGTCCTTACAGAAAAAACACGAATAAATGTGTAATATATTTTTAAGCCTTGAGGACATATGGATGTTAGGCTGGATAATATTAAGTGTCATATTAAGTATGTTTCTACTACGTTAGCTTCCCCGGGATCCTCTGCCATGGATCCAACACCTGCTACATCTTCAATTACGTTGTAGATACTTAACTATGTTACAGTTGTTAATAATTTTTAAGTTTTGGAAAAATTATTCTATTGGTAGGTGGTAAAAAATATCTAGTTTCTTATTGGTGAAATTGAGACCACCTACCGAAAAATCATGCTTAGGATGGCTAGATTACTAATGTACTAGGTTAACGTGATTTTGTGAGACAATACAATTTTAACTTAAAATTTTTATTTTTTATTTTTAAATTTATACTACTAACCCTAAGATGTAACATAATGTGAATGAAGACTTATCATGTTGCAGGAGATCCTTATTTTTATTTGATATATGAGAAGACTCTAATCTATTCATACACTTTCTCTCGATCAAGTGCACTAGAAAACTAAGGGAACATTACTTTAAAGTTCCAATGTATTCTTCAAGAAAATCTAAATGAAGGATCACTAATGTTTAGACTAGTAACATTTTTTTTCAATTATTAAATAACTTGATTCTATTGTTATATCACTTTTTTTTGTTACTATTTCTATGAGTTATAAGTCTATAAATTGATATGAAAAATCTCCTTCCATGCACTAATTTAGAAAGTGTTATGAATTTGAAGAAAAAACATTGAAATATTGTTGAATGCAACTTCTTTAACAAAATAAGTTCCAAATTTTAGCTATAAATTTCAAATATAAAGGATATTGTGTAATTTACTATGCTCCACCTAAATTTCCTTAAGAGGGTGTTATAAGGAAATATTTTATTTAAAAAAAAAAAACAAAATACCTCATTTTCTATATGAGGGTATTGTAAGTAAGTATTTTATGATGAAAAAACAAAGTTGAACCTTTTTTGAGTGAGTAGATGATTAGCATATTACATATACCATTTTTTTTGTTTATCAAGTTGTCTGATTTGATATCTACAGTCTTAACATTTGGATTGAGAAATTGTGCCCCAGGGGCATCTATGCCATCAAAATCACCTAGGGATTGCAGTCGACCTAAGCCACAACAACTTTTAACACGACTATATTTTTTCCCATAGAGTTTTAAATCGGTGACCTTCACACAACATAGATACTAAGAAGCACACCCCATCACTGTCTATTCTAAATCTCGTGGGATACATCACATCTATAATTATTATCCTGGAAGTTGATTGTTTCTTCTTCATATTTTACATGTATGTTTGGTCATGAATTTGGATAATGTTAACATTGATTAATATATTTTTCTTATCATAGTTTTGTATTATTTTAATTTTAATTTACATCCATTTTATTAAAATAATAATAATTTTATATTTAGATTTTTTTTTTGAAAGCGATACTTTTATATTCGAAATCTAGATTTACTTGGTCATAAACGTTTTTACAATATCACATCAAAACTTGCATTAGATTGATAATCTATTGCCAAATCAAAGTATATCCATAATATTATTTTATTCCTTCTACACACCTTAAGAACTATAAAAAAAGAGTGAAATTTCCCATAAACCCAAAAAGGACCTATTGGTGTCCCGTGTTTTGGATAGTTTGGCAAATCAAAATAAAAGGCAACATCGTAACTAATATTTAGAGTTCCGTGGATCTAGTCCTCCCGTTCTAGAGGGATCTCCAAATATTTGTTTGCAAAGGTTTATCTTGCGTGCTTTGATTATGGATTTTAGACTAGTTATTAAGTGCAGATGTTTGTTTGGTTGGATTGAGTTGATACAGCAGAACATGAAAGGTCTAGGAAAGATAGAAAGAAAGAGGAAATATCTGGTTCGTTGGGCAATGGAGTCAAAATAAGGTCATGACAAACTCTTGAAGGGATATGGGATATCAAAGGGAAAATCTAACTTGGCGACAAGATCCTTTGCTTTGGAATGAGATGGACATTAATGATTTGGAAAGAGAAGTTTAATTCTCAACAAAGGGAAACTTGAAAACATAACTTAACAATAAAGAAATATTTGATAGACAGGGCTAACCATAAATTCTACAAACATTCTTTAAGCAAATAATGACTTCGAGACAAATTTTAAAATGAAATCTAAGATTCGGGGAACTCCCTATTTCCTCAAAGATTTTATTTTAAAGGATTTAGAAAACATAAAAAATTCACTGATAGTTGCATTCATAGAAGAGGGAACACCTAAATAACATCTATGCTTACAGCTATAAAGACCTTCAAAACAACTGTTCAGGCAATGGCAAAGGGCAAGATCAAAACCGACCTCTTTGATTAACTTAGAATAATGGTACTTCAAAGGGAGACTTCAATAACAGTTTCAAGTGATGGCAGACAAGCAGGGAAAACCATAAATCATGCAGAAACCAACTATTTGAGCTATTATAGAAATAAACAAGCATGAAGACTAAAGAGAAAGTTTAAAGCCTCTAAAATACTTCAGCAGAAGAAAACATAAAATAGTGAAGGATGAACAGATCTAAGGTGCTTCCACGAGTCATTTCTTAGTCTAAAACTTTCAACCTACTGTAGTAAGAAATTATGGAACATAATGAAAATAGGAGAAAACATTAAACAGTTCAGAATACTTCACCAACAACCAATCTCATGGATCCAATGATAGAGCCTTCTCAGGAACAGCATATGACAACATCATCAAGACATCCAAGACTTCAATTTGTTTTTCAACTTCAACAAACTTGTATATTTATTTCAGAGAGTTTCAATGTTACAACTTGTAATCAAACAACAATCAACAATTTCTCATCTTCTACTGAGGTATTTATAGAAGAATAAGGAGGTGAGAAGCTGATAAGATCTCTCTGATGAGTGTACAATTAAGACAAACACTTTTGAAGGCTTGATGAAGATTCTGAGTGGATTTTCTGTGTTAACTTTTACAGTGTATCAAAGCTGTGGAAGCTTTATTTGACTTTGAGGCTGTGTCTTTGTGTGGAGTAACTTTGTGAATGTTGTCCATTAATTTCCTTCATGAAGTGCTTAGTACAGATGGATACTCTTTAAGCAATAACTTCGGCCTCTGTTTGAAAGGTTTGAGGCAACAGGTGGCTCTGTGGTAGCTGAGGAATCAATTCGCCTCAGAATGTAGCGGTGGAGGTCCTTTCTGCCTGTCCAACACTTATAATTTCTCCTTATTGTGTTTTAACTCTGGAAATTAGGCTTTTGATAAGCATTCTTAGCCGTAATTCCCATATCTGTCTTCAATATTCTATTCTTCTGTGCTATGTCTTCAAAACTGATACTCTTTTAAATTGCGTTTAAAATGTAGTGTCTTGTAAATGTGCAGAGCCGCGCAGGGCTATTTTACGTGTTATCAACGCTCATGAAACATTGAAAAATCATTGATTTCAACCCTGTGAGTGGTTCCTTTAGTAGCTCGAAGGCACAGGAAACGTATTTCCTAGTCCCCAGATTTCCTTCATTATTCAGTGGAAAACCATTAAAATATTTGAAAAACACAAAAACAATTAAGAAATCATGCGTTTTGGGCTTAAACTTCTTAGAAGGCGAGGAAGGAGCGCCACCGTTGGATCTGGACACGTGGAAAGTATAGATTTTAATTGGGGAATCGTAATCATGAGAGGAAAAAGGTGCGATTGAAAAACTCCGATGCGATTGAGCGCTGGCCACTTGATCGGCTTTAGATCAACGGCGCGGATTAGTCCGGAATCAATCAGCGGAAAACCCTTAAATTATATGAAAACTTAACTTTTTGAAATAAAACAAAGTTTTTATGGATCGGGGGCGGAAAATATATATAAAGTGACGAGGCGCCCGACTGCGGGGCCGTTGGGTATATGAACTGTGATATGGCCGGGGCTTTAGTAAATCAAAGGCCAATCGCAATCGGAACTGCGGGCCTGGACTCCCCGATCAACTCATTGCGAATTCTCCGATTGCGATTGTGCAATTGGTCTTTTTGATCAACCCATTTAGATTATTTCAACATGTGACTTAAAGTTTTAAGTTAAAACTTTGGATTGGCGGGTCTTGGGTTTTTACAAAGAAAAATTGGGTTTTTTGGAATGAAAATTTGACAAGGTTTAAGCACCGAGGGCGGGCCCAAGGTTATATATGAAAAAAATATGATCGGGAGTTGTAAATACCAAGGCTAATCGCCATCGGAGTCTTTGGAGTATGGCAAAGACTTGCACATTTGATTCTTTCCGATGCGATTAGCACTCGGGGTCCTTGGCGTTTAGTTTTAACACGTAGACATGTGAGGGGAAGTGGTTCGGACTTAGCCCAAGGGGCTTAGTTCTATAGTAAATAAACTTTGTTTTTCGTGAATTTCATAGTTTTTAATGGAAATGGGGGTTCCGAAATAGTTAAAAAGTGAGTTTTTAACTATGGAAAAAGGGGGTTTTCATGAAGGGAAGAAAAAGGAGAACATGAAGAATAGAGGAAATTTATGAAGAAAGTGGAAACAAATGAAGGTTTGTTTATGAGTGGAAGAAGGGAAAAATGATGATTTTTGCAGCAGTTTCTCCTTTGTAATCAGCAGAATTTCTGAGTATAAAAATGGAAATAGTAATGAAGATTTTAGACAGAGGCATGAGGCCTTCTAGGAGCCTTTAAGAGCCAACAATTTTTAGTGATAAAATTTGTTCCTTGGAGGCTCAAAAAGTCTTAGCCATATTTTGGTATAACAAAATATTATAGGTGGCTAACAGTGGCTCCACTTGGGGATGATGCCTTCTTGAAGGTATCAAGAATTTCAGACCTGGATTCTCTGGGAGGCTGATCAGTTGCCTCATCCATTGGGTTGTTCTCTTCTGCTTCATGATCTTGCTTTGCTTCTGAAAAATAATATCAGTTATGAAAAAATAATGGACTTCATCAACACAACTTTCTACCTACCCAATCCTACTGATCTAACATTTTTTCTTCATCAGAGTGCACTTGGATTGGCAAACTCTCTTACAACATTTTATTCTTTTTTAAAACAAAAAACTAATCTAATTCTACTTCTTATTTCTTCATGGATCCAGATTAAACAGTTGGATCCATATGAATCTCTACCTAATCTACTGTCTATTGGGATTAAACTGTCCAACAGACTTTCATTCTCTAAATTCTATAACATAAATTTAAAAACAGTCAAGTCAAGGTTAAGTTGTTTGACTTGCTGTGATCTATGGCATAAAAACAAGCTACACATAGATTATTATTTGCAGAAAATTTAAATCTAAAAATAGAAGGCTTAAGATTTGAAAACTCAAAGTAATGCCTTCTCTTTTTTCAGCTCCGTTTTAAACTTGTTTTGAGCTGTCTTTTCTTTTCTTCTGGTTTAGGTTTTAAGCTGACTAGAATCAAATATTTACATTTCTTTGACTAAGAATTTAACATAGATTTGAGTCATCTCCTTTCGGAAACTTTGGTTCAGATTTTGAGTTTGTTTGAACCTTCAATTTCTAACCTAAACTATCTACTGATAAGCCAAGATTAAATAGTTTGGAAAATCAAATTCACTATCCTAGCAGCAGAAAAATTTAAAACTAATTAGTCAAGATTAAACAGTTTGACTAACTAGAAGTGTGTTTTTGAGGAGTGGCATTTGAGCTTGCACACTTTCAGATTTATTTCTCTTTTGGCATGGGGCTTTGCCTTTCTTGTTTTCAATCTGCCCTCTTTTCTTTCTTTCTATTGTTTTTGTATTTCTGATTTTTCATAATTTTGACTGCAATGGTTAGACTATGATATTTACAATGGTAAAACGAAAATGTTTTGAAACTTAATATTCTTGGCAGAAGTAATGCTTGAGCATTCTGCCATTGACAGGACCTCCATATAGGTCTTCTCCATTCAATTCTTTCAAGAAAAATGTATTATGACCCCTCTTGGCATGAATAATATAGGGCCCTTTACACAAGTTTTCAAACTTGTCATGTTTCCCCTTCTCTTCTCTTCTTGAATCCCATTTAAGAACAACACTTCCAACCTAGAAATCGTTTGCCTTAGTCCTCTTATCAAATATTTTCTTCATGTTCTCTTGGACTAACTGTGTTTTTTTATAAACTTCTTCTCTGGTCTGCTGTAAATGGATTGTTTGGTTGATCCTCTTCTGCATATCATTTTCTTCAACCTTCACTTCTTGAAGGAGCTTCATAACTGGAACTCCCAATGAGGTAGGAAAAATTGCATCCATGCCATAAACCAACTGATAGGGGGACATATTTATTGATTTCTTTGTAGTTAGTCCATCAGCGCATAAGGCATGAATCGGCTTACTGTGCCATGATTTTTGATTCTGTTCCAACAACTTTTTAATGATATTGATGAGACTCTTGTTGGAGGATTCAGCTAATCCATTTCCTTGGGGATAGTAAGCAGTGGAATGGCCCAAGGTTATATGGTATTTGTGACAGAAATCAACCATCTTCTTAGATTTGAAAGCAGCAGCATTGTCTGTTATGATTTTTCTAGGACAACCAAATCTGGATAGGATATGGGTTTCAAGAAACTTGATAATGACAGAGTCATTAGCATTCATGGTAGGTATAGATTCTATCCATTTGGTGAAGAAGTCAGTGGCTGTGAGGATCCACTTATGTTGAGCTGAGGAGGATGGATGAATTTACCCAATGAAGTCCAGCCCCAATTGTTGGAAAGGTGCCTCAACTTTGATAGGATGTAAGGGTAAGGGAAGGAGTTTTCTCTTGCCATCAAAGATTTGACACTTATGGCAAGACATGACCAACTTCTGAGTGTCTGGAAAAAGGGTAGGCCAATAGTAACCTGATCTGAGAATTTTGTTTGTCGCGGCCTTCCAGTAGAGGTGTCCTCCACATTCACCATCATGTATTTCATGCATGATCTTTCCTGCATCATCTTCAAGTAAACATTTAAGCAAAATTCCAACAGCATTTTTCCAATATAACACCCCATCTATAATGCAAAAACTCAGAGCTTTTTGTTTCAAAAATCTAGCTTTAGTTTTAGACAAAGAAGGAGGGGCGTTTAAATATAAAAGCACATAAACAATGTCAGCATACCAAGGGGAATTTAGAAAGGTTTCTTTAACAAAAGGAGCATCAGCTTCTTCTGCTTCTTCCAACACATCTACCATATTCATGTTTAATGCGTGGAAGTTAGATTCAGCCATAAGTTTTGCTAATCCTTGCCCCTTAACTAGTTTGGTGGGCCTAATTTCTAAGTCATATTCAAGAATAGTTGCAATCCATTTTCCCCTTTTACCATCAGGGTCTTGACTTAGGATATCCTTGACAACAGTGTGTGGAACAAAATCAATTATGTGAGAGTGTAAGATGTAGACCCTAAAGTCCTTTAATGCTTTCAATAATGCTAAGGCTTGCTTCTCCATGATACTATATTTGAGAGGAGCGTCTCTTAAGGCCCTACTAAAGAAAGATATTGGTTGTTCTTGTCCCAGATCATTCTTTTGAAGCAAAACTGCAGCTATTGTATGCTCAGATGCAAAAGAAAAAATGTAAAAGTCTTTGGTAAAATCAGGACTAATCAGGACTGGTGTTTGGGTAAGAGCTTGTTTGACCAGTTCGAATGATTGTTTAGCTGGTAAAGTCCATTTTACACCCACGTTTTTCTTAAGCATGTTTGTAATGCTTTTTAATAGCTCAGCAAGGTTGGGAATAAACCTTCTCAAAAAATTAATCTTTCCAATGAAAGATTGCAATTCTTTGAGGCTTCTAGGATGGCTAATTTGAAATATGCCATCTATCCTTGTAGGGTCTATTTTGATTCCCTCTTCTGAAATTATATGACCAAGAAGTTTCCCTTCTTGGAGACCAAAGAGGGTCTTCTTGGGATTCAGTGATAAGCCAAATTTCCTACACTTCTCAAAAACCTTTCTTAGGTGAATCAAATGTTCTTCATCGGTTTTCGAGAAAATAGTTATGTCATTAAGGTAAATAATTATAAAATAGCCAATATATTCAGAGAAGGCTATGTCCATGGCCCTTTGGAAGGTGGCCCCTGCGTTCATTAATCCGAAAGGCATTTTGACATACATAAAGGTGCCCCAAGGTGTGGTAAAAGCAGTTTTGATTTGATCACTTGGGAACACTAACACCTGATTGTAACTCGAGAACCCATCTAATAGGGATATTCTTCTTGACCCAACTACCCTTTGAAGTATATGGTCCATCTTGGGTAAGGGGTAGTTGTCTTTTAAAGAGGCTCTGTTTAAATTTCTGAAGTCAATACAGAGCCTGATTTCCCTTGTTTTCTTTCTAACAGAAACTAAGTTTGATACCCATTCTGAAAATCTAATGGGTACTATGATCCCAGCATTATACATTTTCTCAATTTCTGCCTTAACTAAAGGTAGTAAAAGGGGATTTATTCTCCTTAGTTTTTGCTTAAAAGGATTTTGATTTTCCTTCAAGGGGATTTTATGCTGGATGATGCTGGTATCATATGATTTTAAGTCTTTGTATTCCCAAGAAAACACATCTTTAAATTCTTTGAAAAGCTCTATGTATTGCAATTTTATGTGATCTGGGAGGGTGTTGGATAGCTTGATCATCTTGGGTTCTGCTAGACTGCCTATGTTATGCTCTTCTACATTTGTTTCCACAGGCTCCATTCTTGGTTCTTTGGCTACATCATTGAGATCAAACAGGTGTTCTAAAGGTGTGAGACCTCTTGGGATTTTATCATTTTTGCATTGTAAGACTTCCAAGTCTTCTTGGTCTTCATTGTTCATTATCTCTGCTTCAAAAGGATTCTCACAATGATTTATATTAGCAGGATATGTTATTTCAGCCTCTGGGATTTGTTCAATATACAAACAGTTTTCTTTATGGCTAGTTTCTGGTATTGGTATGCTAAAATCATTTTCTGATTTCAAGAAATCATCTATGTGTTTGTCATATTCAAACACCTTCCAGTGATCCTCGTTATCGGGCACATCAGGTTTGTGTTTCACCTTTATACTGAGTTGCTCATTTGTCTCAGGTACTTGGAAATTGCTGGCATTGAAGGCAAGTTCATTTGCTAGATGATTCAGTGCTCTAGGGATGAAAATGAGTTCATATTTTTCGAAATTTTTTAATAGGTCAAGGGCAGCATTTCGATATTCCCTAAGCCTTGGATTCTTGGCTGAGTATTCTCCTTTGATTTGTTTGATGATAAGTTCAGAATCCCCTAAAATAGATATCTTTTGGGCTTCTAAATTTTTAAGCAGTTGTAAGCCTAGGAGAAGTGCTTCATACTCAGCAATATTGTTAGTACATGGGAAGTCTAACTTGTATGAAAAACTCTGATTTGTGTTTTGAATCCAGACACCTGCCCCTGCACTGGTTTTATTACAGGATCCATCGAAATTTATCGTCCAAAGTATATTTGACTCATTTTCATTTTCTTGTTGCTGTTGATTGTCAATGTTTTGAAGTTGATTCGAGGTAAGATTGGATTGTTCTGGTGAACTGATTGGGTCCATGTTTTCTTTACCTTGTTGAGTAATTTCATCTTCGTTACACAAGATAAAGGAGTCTAAACTTGATTGAATAGAATAGATTGGAGTGTTGTTTGGTTTGTCCATGTTACTCACCATGTACTTCATGTGGGATTCTCTGTATAGTCTTCTGTTTTGGTTAAAAACATGGATGGTGGCATAAGACATGTCCATTTGAAGGCTTCCCTGAAGTTTGGCTCCCCATGATCTTGATAAGAGCATGCCATACTTAGGGGGAATGTCAGCTACAACTATATCCATTACTAGATTCTTGGCAGGGATCTGAGCTAGGTTAACACATAAATATTTGATTAAACCCAAACATTTGACTCTGCTTGAGTCAAAAGAATACAAATATTTGTATGGTTTAGTAATTTCTAAGCCTAAGCTTTCCATTACTACCTTGGGCATTAGATTGTGTGAAGCTCCAGAATCTAACATGGCATTGTGTAAAATTTTATCGTGTATGTTCAAACTGACATAGAAGGGAGGGACTGGTCCTTCTTGATATTTTCCTTCAACCTTTGGGCCAAACAACAGCTCAAGTTTGTCATCCGTTAAGTTTAAGGTATCAGTATCACTTCCTAAGTTCAAAGCTTTCAAAACTTGGTTTTTGTACACTTCTTGGGTTACTAGTTCAGCTAAGGGGATGGTAATTTTTATCTTAGCAATCTCTCCCTCAAGGCTGAAAGGAATAATTGACTTGTTAATATTTACATCTGTTTTTTCAATTGAATTCTTTTCAGCAACTTTGTTCTGCTGAACCTTGTTTGGACTAGTGATAGGAATAGTTTTATTAGGGCCACTAGCTAAAGTGCTAGGGGTACTCTTTTCAACATTTGGCTAGATTCCCTTGTCTTTGTTTAAATCTGGTTTTCTGGCCGAAATGTTGGTTTTTTCTGCTATCTTTTTGGACTGGTTTTCCATGTTCTTCTTGACAGGATTGCTAGAATTCTTATCTTTTGAATTCTCTGTACTTTCCTTACTCCTAAGATCGTATTGCTTGTGTACCTCCATGATTGCATTTTCAAAACCCAATCTATAGTCATCAGAATATTCATAGGTGTTTGTATTTTGATCATTAGAGAAGAAACCTTGTTCTTCTTCAGTGAGAAAAAAATCATCCCCACTGTCTGATCCAATCAAGTTTACATGTGATTCTTCCAACCTTTCCAACTCCCTGTCTTCCTCATATTGATCTACATAGTTCTGTTGAAAAAGAGGTCTAATTTGTTGGTCAATTTCTTTTTTCTTATCTTGATTATTATCTCTTCTATAATTCTGATTTCTATTTCTATTTTGATTGTTTTGAAGTGCAGTCTGGTTTTGATTTTCTTGTGCTTTCTTAATTATTCTCATCTCTTTCATCATTTCTTCCAACATTCTCTCCATTTTTAAGCTTGAAGTAGAAGGAGGGGATTCCTCTTTAAAAGATACTCTCTTCTCAGTTTTCATTCTTGCTCTCTTTTCTATTAAGTTGACTTCTACAGAAAGAGAACCCCTTTGCATATCTTCGAGAGTTGCAAAATCTCTTTCTCTTAGTGAATAAGTCATGTTAGAGTCAAAACCTTCAGGAAATTTATTCAAGGCTGAGCCTTGTGGAGTTTTTAGTTCTAGGGAAAGTGCATTATATATACTGTTAAATCCAGTACAATAAGCTTGTACACTTTCCCCAAGGTTCCTACGAAGGTTGTTGTAATCAGCAAGGACTTGGAGAGGATTCTTTTTTACTTCCCATTTATTTAGGAACGTTTGCTGGAAGTCTTGGAGATCATTAACACTACGGGGAGCTAAACCTTTAAACCATTTTCTTACTTATCCCCCTAAGCTCTGAGAAAATAATCTAAGCTTGATAGAATCATCATCGATCTCATTTCTGTCAAAGTAGTCATCCATCCTATCCACATGTTGTGATGCAGTTACAGTGTTGCTAGCATCATATAATGGAATTTTTTACTGATAGTCCTGTGGAAGGTTGACTAGTGGTACAGGAAGGACTAAGGGAGCATACCATGCTGCCATGATATGTGGCGGGGGTGGGTTTACAAGGGGTGGATTGACAAGAGGAGGTGTGGGCTGAAGTGGGGTGGTTTGAACAGTGGATGAAGGATGAACAGAAGTGGATGGAACAACAGTGGATTGCTGAGCTGATCTTGGGTGAGAGACACCTAGGTTATGAAGGAAGTGTAAATCAGGAGGTGTTGTTTCTCTACTACCAGGATGTTCACTCGTCTTGGGAGATGAAAGTGAAGACTTAGAATCTAGTTGATCTAAATCACCAAATGACCTAGTCCTAAAGGGATTGACTAAGTCAGCTTGTGATTGTTGTAGAGCTAAAATATTTTCAGGGATTGAATTAGCTCTTGGAGGTGATCTGAAAACAGTTGAAGATTCTATCTTAGGAGACTTCCTAAGGATTTTTTCTGGGTCATCAACTATCTCAGGAGGATCAGGGTCAGGATGCGTTCTAGTGTGGATCTTTCTAGGAGCCACTATGCCGTATTTTTAGACCCAAATAACAAGAAAAGTTCAACCAAGTATGACAATATTTGAGAGGTTAACTGATCTGTTTACACAAATTTTAAATCCCACAGGCCTCTAACTAGATTTTAATGATATTGTAATGATGAGGGTTCTTCCCAGTGGAGTCTTAAGGTCTGTTCAGGATTGTGGAGTCGCCAAGTGGAATTTTTTAGCTTGTAAGGAGGTAAAAGGTTTTATGGTCCACCACTAAGTTTATTATGAGGCCAAAATAAACTATTTTCGGGTTTTTCTGAGTTAATTTGGTTATGTAGGTTAAGAGAGCGTTCTAAGTCTGATTTCGCACTTAGCTAAGGTGTTTAAACAAACAGAGTTTACTCTTATGGCTTAGTAACTAGTTCCTTCAAGGTTTGGTAAGGCTTAAAAGGAATCCTAAGGGTTACTTAGTTTTTCACTGATTCAATTAAGTCCTATCATGATTACCATTTTAGGTAGTTCTTGAAGAAAGTTACTTGTCCTATACTGGACCTAAAAATTTTAAAGAAAGGTTTTGAAATCTCTAATTCTCAGTAGGTCCCACCATGATCGCCATTATGTTGGTGGTGATGAGGTGGCCAATAATCACTGGATATTCTTGAAAATAAGGGATTTCTGAAGTCTTAAGGGGTACTTAGATTTTTATTGACTCAGATGTCCCACCGTGATCACCATTATGTTGGTGTCCCGTGTTTTGACAGTTTGGCAAATCAAAAGACAAGGCAACATCAGAACCAATCTTTAGAGTTCCAGGATCTAGTCCTCCTGTTCTCAGAGAGTGATCTCTCGAATATTTGTTTGCAAAGGTTTATCTTGTGTGCTTTGAGTATGGATTTTAGTCTAGTTATTAAGTGCAGATGTTTGTTTGGTTGGATTGAGTTGATACAACAGAACATGAAAGGTCTAGGAGAGATAGACAGAAAGAGGAAATATCTGGTTTTTTGGGCAATGGAGTCAAAATAAAGTCATGACAAACTCTTGAAGGGATATGGGATATCAAAGGGCAAATCTAACTTGGCCACAGGATCCTTTTGTTTTTGGAATGAAGTGAAAACTAATGATTTGGAAAGAGAAGTTTAATTCTCAACAAAGGGAAACTTGAAAACATAACTTAAAAATAAAGAAATATTTGATAGACAGGGCTAACCATAAATTCTACAAACATTCTTTAAGCAAATGATGACATCAAGACAACTTTTAAAATGAAATCTAAGATTCGAGGAACTCCCTATTTCCTCAAAGATTTTATTTTAAAGGACTTTAGAAAACATACAAGATTCACTGATAGTTGCAGTCATAGAAGAGGGAACACCTAAATAACATCTATGCTTACAGCTATAAAGACCTTCAAAACAACTGTTCAAGCAATGGCAAAGGGCAAGATCAAAACCGACCTCTTTGATTAACTTAAAACGATGGTACTTTAAAGGGAGACTTCAATAACAGCTTTCAAGTGATGGCAGACAAGCAGGGAGAACCATAAATCATGTTGAAACCAACTATTTGAGCTATTATAGAAATAAACAAGCATGAAGACTAAAGAGAAAGTTTAAAGGCTCTAAAATACTTCAGCAGAAGAAAACATAAAACAGTGAAGGATGAACAGATCTAAGGTGCTTCCAGGAGTCATTTCTTAGTCTAAAACTTTCAACCTACTGTAGTAAGAAATTATGGAACATAATGAAAACAGGAGAAAACATTAAGCAGTTCAGAATACTTCACCAACAACCAAGCTCATGGATCCAATGATAGAGCCTTCTCAGGAACAGCATATGACAACATCATCAAGACATCCAAGACTTCAATTTGTTTTTCAACTTCAACAGACTTGTATATTTATTTCAGAGAGTTTCAATGTTACAAATTGTAATCAAACAACAACCAATGACTTCTCATCTTCTACAGAAGTATTTATAGAAGGATGAGGAGGTGAGAACTGATAAAAGATCTCCTAAGGTAATTAATACAGATTCAAGACTTCTTGGCCCTTTGAGGGGCTCGTTGAAGAAGTTTACAGGTGGTTTCTGTATTAACTTTTTACAATTAATATCAAAGCTCGGCAGGAGATTTTTTTGACTTTGAGGCTCTGTGTGCTGTGTGGAGTAACTCTGCAGATATTTTTTGCATTTGTTTCCTACGGCAGAATTAACTTCTTGGTAGCGCTGGAGGCAGATATTTCTTCAAGCAATAACTTCGGCCTCTGTTTGAAAGGTTTGAGGCGGTGTGGCTTCAGGGTAGCCGAGGAATCAATTCGCTTCTAATGCAACAAGGAGGTCCTTTCTTCTTGCCCAACACTTAGAATTTCTCCTTGATTTTGTTTTAACCTCCGGGATTTAGGCTTTTTATTATGATTTGTAGTCGTAATTCCCATATCTCTTCTTCAATCTTCGTTCTTCACATATGTCTTCAAAATCGATACTCTTTAAATTTCGTTTAAAATGTGTTGTCTTGTCAATGTGCAAGAGTCAAGGTTGCTATACATGTTATCAACGCTCATGAAACATTGAAAAATCATTGAATTCAACCCTGTGAATGGTTCCTTTAGTAGCTCGAAGGCACAGGAAACGTCTTTCCCAGTCCTCGGCTTTCTTTCATTATTTAGTGGAAAACCATTAAAATACCTGCAAAACACAAAAATAATTAAGAAATCCCTGCTGCTTTGCTAACTGCTGAACAATATAAGGATGTTATCTGGATTCCACGTGATGTCCTGATGACCAACCAGAATCATGATATAAAAGGATGTTAATGAAAACCCGATGATTGAGCGCTGGCCGCTTGATCGGCTTTAGATCAACGATGCGGATTAGTCTGGAATCAATCAGCGGAAAACCCTTAAATTATATGGAAACTTAACCTTTTGAGATAGAACAATTTTTTTATGGATCGGGGGAGGAAAATATATATAAAGTGACGAGGCGGCCGACCGCGGGGCTGTTGGGTATATGAACTGTGATATGGCCAGGGCTTTAGTAAATCAAAGGCCAATCGTAATCGGAACTGCGGGCCTAGACTCCCCGATCAACTCATTGCGAATTCTCCGATTACGATTGCGCAATTGGTCTTTTTGATCAACCCATTAGATTATTTCAACATGTGACTTAAAGTTTTAAGTTAAAACTTTGGATTGGCGGGTCTTGGGTTTTTACAAAGAAAAATTGGGCTTGGGAATGAAATATTCACAAGGTTTAAGCACCGAGGGCGGGCCCAAGGTTATATATGAAAATAATATGATCGGGAGTCGTAAACATCAAGGCTAATTGCCATCGGAGTCTTTGGAGTATGGCAAAGACTTGCACATTTGATTCTTTCCGATGCGATTAGCACTCGGGGTCCTTGGAGTTTAGTTTTAACGCATAGACATGTGAGGGGAAGTGGTTTGGACTTAGCCCAAGGGGCTTAGGTCCATAGTAAATAAACTTTGTTTTTCATGAATTTCATAGTTTGTAATGGAAATGGGGGTTCCGAAATAGTTAAAAAGTGAGTTTTTAACTATGGAAAAAGGGGGTTTTCATGAAGGGAAAAAAGGAGAACATGAAAAATAGAGGAAATTATGAAGAAAGGGGAAACAAATGAAGGTTTGTTTATGAGTGGAAGAAGGGAAAAAAGATGATTTTTGCAGCAGTTTCTCCTTTGTAATCAGCAGAATTTCTGAGTATCAAAATGGAAATAGTAATGAAGATTTTGGACAGAGGCATGAGGCCTTCTAGGAGCCTTTAAGAGCCAACAATTTTTAGTGATAAAATTTGTTCCTTGGAGGCTCAAAACTCTTAGCCATTTTTTTGGTATAACAAAATATTATAGGTTGGCTAACATATTTAAATTCCTTTCACAAGGCATTAAAGAGATTCAATTTCTAGCCAAACACAAGAGTAGAGTTTCAGCATAAAGTAAATTCATGGATAAAAAAGAAGAAATAAAAAGAATTCAATTAGTAGGATTGATTGCGGATATTATGATGGGAAAAAATTTGCATGCATAAATATACAGACCAAGAGAGTCCAACGATTGTAAAAACACACATGAATAGTATTTGACTCCAAACACAATGATTGATTTAGAGAGTAGCCATAAACATCATGAGCAACAAACCATGGAGAAAACTTGCTAGGCTTCCAGAACCTTCAAGATACACCTACATTACTGCTAACCAGCAGAGTTAACCATCATTTCCATCAAGCCGGATGGTGTATTAGGAGACATTTTCAGGTATCCTCAGACTCTCTGGGAGGTATTCGCTAGATTTTGGTGATTTTAACTCCCAAGAAAAATCTAGGAGGACATCCACTCAATATTAGGAAGACCTTGGTCGCTAAAGCTGCATGCTGTCATTAGTTGTAGATCTGGGGACATGTACATTTATGATGGTAATCCAACAAATAAATTCACTTTATATCCTTCGGCAAGAACAATCACAGAAAATAGAAAATGAATAACGGATTGATGATGACAATGAGCATACAACCTCCTATTCACTCATTTCTTGTATTAGCTGAAGTATGAGTCACTAGACTCCACAGAAAACTTTTTGAACTCACCCTGAGAATATGAATAAGGACTCATAGTCAAGAAAAATGCAATATTGAACACTTTGTCATCTGGGACGAGATGGTCTTTAGTATTACGCTGGAAGAATTTGGTAATCTCATACGCTGCAGTATTTACGGGAAAATCTTTGAATCAGTAAAACACTTTTGGAAATATTATGCAGAAGTTGCACAGAAAAGTTAATCAAAACATTACAACAACATTCTTTCTGCATATGCATGGGAATAACGACATGAAAGTAATTAGTCCCCAAAGACTTTTGTATAAATCATATCTACATTTAGGAAAATTTTAAACCTCATCAAAGTACAACCTCAAAGAAGGATGAATCCAAATCTCCAGGGTAAATTGGGGAAAGAATAATTGCAAAAAATGTTGAATGTAAACTTCATCTATCCAATCTTGAGATCAGTTGGTTTATCCCTTTATGATGTACCTAAGAAGAATGGTAAATGGAGGGTATGGATTGATTATCGAGAATTGAATAAAAAGCCACTCTAAAATATCATTTTCCATTACCTTTCATAGATATCACGTAAGAAGTATTATTTCTCATTTCTTGGATGGTTTTAGTGGTTACAATCAAATTGCGGGATAGCTTCTAAAGAACAAGATAAAACCATATTCACTTGTCCATGGGGAACCTATGCCTACGCGGGAGTACTTCCTTGGGATTTTTGAAATGCACTCTGGTAACGTTCAAAGGGAAAATATTGAAATTTTCTTCCGATATAATACATGATCGGTGAAAGTATATAGATGATTTTACGCTTTATGGGAACTCATTTGAAGAAGTTTGAAACCTTGAAAAAGGTTCTTAAAAGATGTAAGAAGCAAATATTTTATTAAATCATGAAATCAAGTTTTTTAATGATACATTGAAGAATTCGTTTTAGACATAATATCTTAGGAGATGGAATTAAATTTTGACTCATATAAGTTTGAAGTCATCTCTAAATTATCGGCTCAAAGTTGTCAAAGGATGTTAGAAGTTTTCATAAGATTCACAAGGTATTATAGAATATTTATAGAAAAATTCACTAAAATAGCATCCTCACTCTTCAAATTACTTACCAAAGATTGTGAATTGAGTTTGAATTTGATTTCCAATTGGCATTTTGAAAACTTTAAAAACAAAAAATTTACGTAGAACCTATCTTAAGAGGTCAAATTGAAACTATCCTTTTGTACATTTCAGAAAATGCTTCAAATACAACTCGGGAGCTATATTAGGAAAAATTATCTGATCCTCTATGCAATCTATTACACAAGAAAAATTTGACTCGTGAGTTAAAATACACTTGTAAACGAAAAATAATTTCTAGATGTTGTTAATGTCGTTAACAAATTTAGACATTATATCACCGCTCATGAAACCTTTATTCATACAGATCATTATGCAAATTAGATATTTAGTGACAAATTCATTGTTAATGGTAGAATCACAAGATGGTTGTTACTCCTCACAAGAATTCGATCATCACCATTCTAGACCCGACCGGGACACGGTTGTTGATTTCTTTTTGTCTATAATTCAAAATGATAAAAACAATACTCGAGTAGAAGATCATTTTTCGATGGATATATTGTTTCCAATATCTACTAAATCTCCTTAGTTTGTAGATATTTCTAATTACTAGCTACAAGATAGTTACCCGTATACTTGTTTTCTAAAGAGAAAAGAAAAATTATTTAAACAAGTGCATTGTACTCATAGGTTAATGATGAATTGTATAAAATAGGTCCACATCTCTCATCATCGAAGTGTGTTCGTAGAAGATGAAATTCTAGGATTATAAAGGCATGTCACTATGAACCTGGGGATGGAGGATTTCGTTAATAAGAGGACTTCCTATAAATCCTTCATTTAGGATATTATTGGCCATCCATCTTTAAGGATAACGGGGAGTATGTCAAAAGGTGTGACAACCCGTCAAAGAATGGGGAGACCTCTTCCCATACGAGATGAAATTCCCTACAACCTCGAGGTACTCATCAAACCATTTGAAAAATGGGCTCCGGATTTTGTTGGACCATCTAATCAACCATCTACTCAAAATAAATGTATTATGGCTTGTATTTGATTATGTCACTAAATGGGTAGATGCTAAAGCACTTTCTTTAGCTAATGAAAAATATGGTAGTTAATTTTCTTTGAGGATATTTTCACTTGTTTTGAAATCACGAGACATGTACAAATTAGGGATCTCGCTTTACACTCCAAGAGGCGAGAGGCTTGTGGAGGATTGCGGAAGATCAGAAAATAGAAAATCCACCCATATCATCCACAAACAAAATGGTCATTTGGCTTTTCTACCAATAAAGTGGATCGAAGGAATCCTCCCAAACACCGTACTTCTACACAGCAAGGATTGGGAAGATAGGCTTCACTCGAAGCTTTACGCCTACGCACTACATGGATCAACACAACATTACATACTCCTTTATGAACTTGTTTCATGGAAGAAAGTCCCTATTTTCATAGAATTTTCGGTTTAAAACCTTCAAGATGGAAGTAAAATTAGGGCTTCGACTTATCGCAGCCAAAGCACATATTGGAGCAACTTAATGAGCTTGATGAAATCGTGAAAGATGTAGTTCAAAGAACCAATCTAGTCCAAAGAACAAAGGCTCCAAATGGCATGATAAATATATAAAGGAAAGAAAGTTTCAAAAATGAGTATTGGGAACTTTTGTATTTGACCAAAACTTTTTTCAAGAGACTTTCAGCAAATGATCTTTGTTTGGGCTCTTATGAGATTGAAAAAGCTCTTTTCACAATGGAGCGACAGATAAAGACAATTGATGAAGAAAAGGTGCTCTCTTCTTGTGAATGGACACTCCCATTAAAAATTGTATCATAAGCTCAATTATAAAGGAGGAGTTTATCAGCATCTTCCAAGAGATACTATGAAGTTTGGTGAAGAAGAATCCTTATTCAACCCCAACTTAGTCTTTCTTTTTATTTTTCATATCCAAAAGAAAGAGATAGATATAGAGAATAAATAATATATATATATATATATTATTGAAAAAAAATTATAAGAGTGAGAACCAATCAATGATTGGCATCCTTATATAGAAAATATAGGATGAAAATCAAAGTTCGACATCTTATATTTTTCTCATTCCATTCCTAAAAAATCCCAAGAAAAAAATTGTTCCCTTTATTTTTCTAAGTAATAAAAGAAATAGCTCCGGGAATACTTTCTATTCTGCAGCTTTTCATTCTCATTCTCAGCTCGATATGACATTTTGAATCCCTATTACATTTTCTTACATCCCATCGAAGCAAACATACTAAGCACAAGAAATTGAGAAATCCATTTGAAGATCATGTTGAAGGATACTTGAAGAATCAACATCAAGGAGATAGCAACAAAAGGTTAGTTCTAAAGGTATGTTACAAAAATTTGTTTAAATAATGAGAACAAAACATTACCAATCATTTGATTTTACTTGACTCCACATCATGTCATAAATTGACCCATCATCCGCATAATATCTCATAATAATCCTTAACGGATTTTCCCATTTATGATTAAATGGTAATATCCTATTCCCATAACATATTCATCCACTTTTCTTAAAACCCCATCAAGTATTCATTTCACTCATATTTCACAAACCCTCAATGTCCTTAACTAGATCCACAACTCAATTCATTTCACTGCGAGAAGAACTTCTACGAAGGCAAGACTCTTCATGACGGAAAGACATGAGTTTGATAGTCGGGGATAGTAGGATAAAAATTCATGGAGGGTTATCTTGAGATCAATGAAATGCCTCTAAAAAGGTTAAGTGGCTAAGGTTTATAGAAAACTTTTGACGTATTCAATAAGGATATCACTAAGTCTTTTACGAGGTCTTTTCTTGACAGAACATAGGTAGAAATAGGAGACATAAAAAAATTTAGTGACGGAGGCCTTTCATAGCTAAAGCTACAAATCTCCCAAGAGTTGGTGAGAGATGGTTTAAAAATAAAGAATTTCATAGTGAAGCATGGAGAGTTTTTCCTCAAGAATCAAGGGTATGGATACTTTGCTTTAGAAGAAAAGTATTCCTAGCTCGGCACATAGAAACAAAATGGAGAAATATGCTATTTTTAAATCTTGATAGCTTTATCACAGTGAAGGTAGATTTGGTTGCATGTTTGTTTTCATATTCGATGTTGATGAAATTTTTGGAGATGGGGAAATAAACATCCCTTTTATTTTCTAATAAATAGTTTAAAAGAATGTCCACAAATGTACTAGAAAAATAATTCAATTTATGGACAACAGTATGCACCATCATTGGTTGGTAAAATGTACTTCCTGAATTCCATTTGAAAAGTATAGGAGACTCTTGGGATAGTCTCCTAATAAGAAACCATTTCCAAGATGAGTGAGACAGCCCTAAGGAAGACAAGACTAGAAAAAAGTAGAAGAAGGAAGGTTGATGCAAGCACTGAGGATAAAAACTTCACCTCCACAACGAGAATAAGAAGAGGAACTCACCCTTGCAGAGTTGATGAAAAATAAGAAATAGGGTGGATTCAAGACAAGAGGTAAAAGGGAAGAAGAGTAAGCTTTTACAAGTGAAGAAAAATCAAAACCTCACGAAACGAGGACAAGCTCTATGACTCGAAAAATCCATGAAGAAGACACCGTCACAAGGAATAGAGTTTTTTAACTTATATGAGGAACCTCAAGTGCCATTCCCCATCAATGTTCCCTCCTCCACATAGTCTCTACACATTCTCTTGTATATATTTTGAAGGTAGTCCAAGTAGAAGATCTCCGTGAATTGACCTAGCACATCAAGAGACATATGAATATATTGAGTCATTGGATAAAAGAAATGTAGAAGTAATTCGGGTATGCAAGAACAACTCTATAATTCTACAGAACCTCGAAGTTAACACCCTCAAGCAAGAAATCTATGAGCTATAGTTACCGAATATGATATGCAATGTGTGAGAAGTTCTTGATGAACATCCTATAGTAACCTTTTAATCCCATAAATGACCTAACTTCTCCACATTCTTAGGATTTTTTACCACTCCATGATGTCTTCATATTTTCTAGATCTACTATCGTGCCTTCCTTGGAAACAACATGTCCCAAGTAGTGTACCCATGTTCGTAATAAACTACTCTTTCTAAGTTTAGCATATAAATCGATTCTCTCTTAGCAATCCAAAAATTGTTTTGTAAATGTCGACATGATATTCCTAATTATTAGAATATACCAAGATGTTATTAATGAATACAATTAAAAAAATTTCTGATAAGGACGCAACACACTATTCATCAAACACATAAATGTAAGCTAGGGCATCAATCAAACTAACTTGAAACTACAACAAAATCATAATTCTCATACCTAGTCTTCAAGAGGTCTTGTATACTGTACTCTTATTTAATGTATACTGATGGTATCCTCAATATCAAATCAATTTTATAGAAAACATATTCTCCTTCAATCGAGTTGAACAAATCATCAATCCTTCAGCAATGGATACGTGTTCTTGATGGTCACCTTGTTCACCTACTTATAATCAATGTACAACCTGAGAGTACCATCCAACTTCTTCACAAACATAGACTGCACCCCTAAGGCGATACAGACTCGGCTCAATGTATCCTTTGTCGAGCATTTTTCCTTAACTTCAACTTCGACTCACAAAACTGGAGTGCTCATCCCATATGGTGCCTTTGATGTTGGTATTGCCCTCGTACCAACTCAATGGATAAGTCCACTTCTCTATGATGCACAAATCTAAGATCTCATCTAGAAACACATCCTAAAACTATTGTAAACACAAGATACCTATGGAATATTTATGCATTCTCAACATCCTTACCCTTGTCAATCGGAAGCATGCACTTCAAATATTACACAACCTTTTCTATGACTGTATTAGCCTCATCATAGCGGTAACCATCCTCAATGATGTAAGACTCTTTCCTTGAAAAATTATCTTTTCTCCCATTTTCATCTAGGCACTCAATGGCCTTGTCGTAACATTCTACTTTGGTCCTATGAAGGTATAGCCAATCCATACCCAAAAGCATTCCATTTGATCCCAATGGTAGCACATTCAAACTTGATGTTATAGGAATACCATTTAGGCTCAAATGCACAAGCTTTTACCAAAATGGTGAACTATCTTCTTTGTATCTATAGCTCAACTCCACCAACCAAGATTCAACATGAACTTTTTTTGTCAAGCCACACTTATTCACCGTTAGGATTAACATAATTATAATTAGATTCGGGATCAATCGAAAATAGAAATAATTTGATCAAAAAGCTTACTATCCATCTCAATGATAGATTCTCGTGATCCTCCTTCCTATTGTCCACCTTCTGCATCAATCCCGAGGAATACTATGACCAACATGCCCAACTATATTTCTCTTGAGAATTATAGATTCCGGTTCTCACCACCCTTTTCAATACTGCAAAATTCTCTCATGAAGATCCTTTCCACATATCCAACACTACTACGATGCTCTACCATCACTAGCTCGTTCTTCAAGTCGTGATCCATGTCCCTTCTCAACTACAATGAAATTATTATAAGGAAACCACATTTTCTCTCCCCTAATGAGCTCTTCCCCGCTTTGGTGGTTATTTTCCATTAGAATTTCGATTTCCTTTCAAATTGTGCTTAGGCTCAACTTTGTGTTTCTGGCTACCATAAAATTATTCAGCTTTCCTATGGCCTCTTCTAGATACTCTAGGCTCATCTAGCTCAATACAATCGTACGCTATCTGCGGCACTTCATCATGAATCTATGAACTCCTGGCCTTCTCCTCCTTTGAGGTAAGGAACATATCTCAACATCTCCATGAACCTACTAGTATACTCTATCATCTATCATGGAGCCCATATGCAACTCATAAAACTCCTTAGCTTTAGCATCATAGTACCTCTACGACAAGTACTTATTCTTGAAGAGCCTCTCAAAATCATCCCAAACTAGGTCATCCTCTTGAATACCTTTAAAATTTCTTTACACCCTCCCACCAGATATCTTCTTTCACTCTTTAGACTGAAAGTGGCTATCTTGGCTTTCATGTTCTCGGTATAACTATGGAATTTGAAGAATTTCTTCATCCCAAACAACCATTCTTCACATATTCTAAATTATTCATCTCTCCATCAAATTTAGCAAGATTTACTTTCATGAATTTCTCGTGAAAGTACTCACCCTCCTATAAGGATGGTCGATGACGAATATGATGATGTTTCCTGTAGAGAAGCTAGAATTATGCCCATACATACAGTCTCCCTGTCAAGTGTGTCCAATTATCTACCACCTCCTAACTATTTCCTCTCATCAAACCTATGTCCATACCAAGACCCGATACCATAGACTCCAAACATTACTCTTTTTCTCTCGCGCTTGACTTAACCCTCATTTCGTCCCATTTGTTTGCAACTCTCAACAAGCTCGAAGAATCACTCGCATTAACTTATATTTTCTTTTCCTTTGCACTTGCAATTATCTCCTCAAGCCTCAACTAACCATTCATTATTTATCTTAAAAATTTTGATATTTTCCCTCAAGCTCCTCAATGTTTCCTGCCACATCGGGAGAATACTCATCGCCTTCTTGCCCAATTGATCGTAGGGAGGGTCATGGGAACTATAGTCTACCATTTTTCTCGTCATCCTTGATTCTCTTCTTCTTGTAAGTATTTCATGTCAAAAAAACAAATAGATACCAAAATAAAATCCATACCTATTTTTGTTCAGTAGGCTTATCTAATCGCAAGATCAATCCACATTAACATGTACATGTATAATCATAAACATATCCAAAGTAGTCAATGTATAAACATATAAAATCATACATGACCATACCAAAAATATACCCTAATCCCATCGCATGACGGAAATAATCTTGAAAACATCATACTTTTTCCAAATAGAGTGCAACCACTCGATACCACCTTTGTAACACATCACCTCGTCCCCAACATCTTGCCCACTTTCACTGCTTTCGTCAAGTAAACATAGATGAGGGGGTACTTATGACGAGACTCAACCTCATAGGTGACCTTAAGGAAATGGAATTGAAAAACAAAACTCTAGTTCCCTCGGGTGCTACAAGACCCTCCCGTGACTAACCCAACCCCTCCAAGTGTCCATCCCTTGAGCCAGCCTAATGTTTCCCAAGTTTTTACCCCTAGTTGTTGTTGAACATCAAAATTTTTCTTCTAACACCCTTTTTCATCACTTCTTTCCTACTTTTTCATAAATCCATAACTCCAATCAATGATAAATGACATATTTTATCTCGAGAGAATGCATTTGAATTATCTCTATTTTATATTTTGATGTTTCTTGTTATTTAAAATGAATTTTTGTACACTCGGCTACATAATGCATGCTAGTTTCCGCAACTAATTATTGTTTCCACGCCTACTCTAATAGCTTTCTGACAAGTTTTGGAGGAGCGTAATGAAAGAATAAGTCACATGGGAATCTTTGGAATGAACGACACAAGGATCCCATCCCATCTCACTGTTTGAATTCGATGGAAAAGGTGCCTATGGTCATGGTCAAAGTTCGGTCATGACCTTTGATCCAAGAATGAAAGCAGTCTAGATTTTCTTTGACGTAGAAAATCAATATTTAGCTACTTAGATTTTTGATTCTATGTTTCGAGCTATAATTTTCATCTGTAGGCAGAAATACCTCAAAGACAAAGTTACATTAAAATTTGTTTAAATACTAGTCATTTTGAAACCTGAACATCTTAAATATTGTGAATGTTGTGTATGCCTTGCATCTTGTTTTGATAATACGAAGACCATGTTCGATTGTTCCATATACTTCTTTGATGCACGCATATTCTACTAGATTTCAACTGCTCTGCTACAGGCAGGCGCACGTAAAAAGGAGGTTTCATTAGTTGTTTTTAGTTTCAATTATGTTAGCTCGCTTTTTTGTCAATTCATAGTTAGATTTTCATTTGCTTTGCAATTGATTCTTAGATTAAATTACCTACTATTTCATATATTAAATTCATGAATGCTTTATTAGAATTAGTTTTTAAATTAACTATGTAATCCTATTCTTACCAAAGCATCTCAAGAAAGTAGTGTTTTCTGATTTTCCAAAATTGGATTGTGTTTGAAAGCATTGGAGCATATCGATAGTTCATTTAGTTTTCTTTTATGTTTTACAATTCTTTCCTAGATTAAATTTTTCAATTAAATGTATAATCAAATGCTAAATCATCTCAAGGAGATGGCTTTGTCATTTTCCAAAAATTGAATGATATTTGTATATTTGGTCATACCATAATTAGTTTTTCGCATGCCTTTTAATTGCTTTTCTTAGATTAGATCTTTAATTAAATGTATAATCGGATGCTTGTTAAATCATCTCAAGAAGATGGATTTGTCATTTTCCAAAATTGAATGATATTTGAGTATGTGGTCATACAGTAGTGAATAGCTTTCTCTACATGCTTTTTAAACCACTTTTTTGATTAAGTTTACGAGTTTAAATGTATAATCATATGCTTGATTAATCATCTCAAGAAGGTGGGTTTTAGCATATTCCAATTGAATGATATGTGGAGTATTTGATCATGCAGATGAATTATAGTTGCCTTTCAATTACTTTGAATTTTTTCCCATTTAGATTAGCATTGTCATTTCAATTTCGTTTATGATTTCAATCCATGGAGTAGAATTAGATTAAGATAGAATAGAATCTTAGATTTAATTCCATAAGATCAAAGTCATTATAATAAATTCTTCTTTTTTTTAGATCTGATTCTAAGTATTCAAAGTTTGATTCATTTTTTATGCAATTTAAAATAGTTAAAGAACATTTCCTTTTCTTCCTTCTTTCAAAATTAGTTTTTTAACATTAAAAATTCATTAGATTTAGTTGATCATCAAAATAGTTTTCATTTCTTAGATTAATTCCCTGACATTAAGAAACAAAACAAAAAAATATAAAAACATGACAACATTAGTAAGAAAGCAAGGTTAACTAAGTATATATGGTACATGTACACTTCATCGGATTACTAACTCTCGGTTGATGATTATGATAGCAAATTTAAGACAATAAATTTGATTAAACAAATGCTCCCTTAACAAGTCATTAGTGTGACTAGAACCTCAGATCACATGCATAAATCCTCGCATCGGTGCCAGGACTGTGGACTTTTCTACCTGCGATGTTGTGCTAATGCAGCTGCGATTTTAAGGCTAGATTTCAAGGTCGCTAGATCTCTCGCCCATATCCTTGTGTTTCTGCATCTGCAAATTACACAATGAAAATTCTTATAAAACAAAAACACCACTCCGGGACTAGGCCTAGCCATCCTCAACCAGGACTGAAGTTCTATCAAACACTTTGAAACAATGCAATCTACAGGTCATTAGTACAAGACTAAGCATAAGGGATAGGAAATTCATATGAAGCTTATCAATAAGGATCACCGCCTTCTCCCAATTAGGAGAATTTTGAGGTCTAAAATGGGCCTCCTAAGAAAAATGTAAAACCAAAATAAAATTTATAAGAACCAACAGGATTGAAGATGATGATGTCAACCATGGGGGATGATTCACCATTTTTGGAGTAAAAAAGTAAAAATATTAAAAAATAATAAAATAATAAAACTACTTTTTCAACTCATATTTGCAACTTATCTTCGTAAGGTTTTACTCAAATTTAGAGTGAGGGTACTTGCTGGATGAAAATTTTAATTCTTCATCCAAGGAGTACCCATGTTGTATTTTGATGGACCCTGCTACACGAAAAATGAGAAATACATGAAACAACGTGATTGCAATAACATTTTTCATGTATTTCTCATTTTTCATGTATAAGGGTCCACCTAAAGTATGCCACATGGGTACTCCCTTGACGAGAAATCAAATTCAACATCCAATGAGTGTTTCCACCCAAAATTTAAGTAAAACCATAAGGAGATAAGTCGAAAATACGAGTTGAAAAAACAATTATTATTTTTCCCTCTAAAATTTGATGATGTAATATAATCTTACTTTATTATTTCCACTATTATTTTATAATTTCCTTAGGAGGCCCATTTTAGACCTCAAAATTCCCCTAATGATTAGTTGTCTTAACATTAATTAGGTCTTGCATCCATTATTATTTCAGTTACAAGTAAAAACATGAGATGAACCATTACTAGAACTAGCCACATAACCATGCTTATAACCAACACATAACCACATAAATAACCATAAGATAATATCCATCAAAGCCAAATAAATACAAGTACAAAATAAAGAGAACTTAGCTTTCATTAAACATAAGCAAGAGCCAACCAGGTTCGGGACTTCCATGTGCCACCAAACCATAGATATGGTTGAACCAAATATTTCTTTCATCTAGTCACCCCGGTGCCATGTTCCAAGCATGAATGTATGATCTCATGGACAAAAAAATCCAAAAGAAACCAAGGGAATCCATAGGTTAAACCACCTCCACCCTCACCATATCGTTATCTCACCTAAACAGGAAATGAGATCACACAACCGAACCAAGTTTGGAATGCCTTCGGATCTCATCAATATCCTTGAGGAATCTTTTGTCTCCCTTTCTCTAGGATTTACTGCAATCCACACTGTATCATTAGGCCCTTACCGAGATACCATCCTAAGGATGTACCATGTAACCCACCAAAATCGGTCAAGAGATTCCTAGGCCTTTGGGAATGTTCCTAAGACCACCTCTGCCCTGAATTCTGAAACCATCCGGTAATTCCAAAGGTCAAAACTGAGAATAATCTCGTCGCACCATGGCTATCCATAAAAATAAAAGGAAATTCTAAAAACCGTTGTCAAAATCTGACAAAACCATGCCATCAACAACAAAAGAACCAAATACCAACATGCACATACTATGCACGTCAAAACCAACTAGGAAATCATACATGAAATATGTTACTTACAAGTATTCCTATTGAAGTTGCTTGATCCTGCTCTTGCTTGCTTGATCTTTTCTTTACTTTCCTGTCTGTGTTCTTCCTTTACTTGTTTTTCCTTCTGTTGCTTATTTAGTGAAAATGTGAAGTTCGGTTACACTTTTTGCCCTTTTTTGAGAAAAAAAATTCATTTTTTTTGGTTCTTCAACTTTCTGCAAACTATAACAATTTTTCTGTGTAGAATTTCATTTTGCGATAAAAATAAAAGTTGTGAGAAATTTTGTTAGCTTTCTATTACTTATTTTTTGAAATTTTTTTATGCAGATTTGATATGTCAACTTAGTGTTTCTTTGAGTGTGTGTTTCTTAACAATCAAAGGATTCATAAGAAGTCATGTTAATACGCAATGTTGTATTCATTGAAAATTTGTGTTTTTGAGAAAACAAAATGTGTTACAACAATCTAGACAGAGTCTACTTCGGTTTCGTCATATTTACAAAGCCAATGGATGCATATTATAATTACTAGAATTTTTTGAAATGGTCCAATATGAAAAAATTGCATATTTTGGATATGTTTCACGATGCAACAAATTTCTTAACATATAAGTTATAAACTAAAAATCTAAAAGCTACCCATTAGAGACGACGGACCAATGTAATGCTCCATAATTTTTTCAATTTTTTTTACAATGTATTTTGGGAGATACAAAATTTTGATTTCACTGAATCACAATGACCCTCAGAAATTGTTTGCACCCATTTTATTAGAAAATTAATTAAAATTAGTAAATGTTTATGAAATTCCATAAAATTTATATTTCCTGAAAGTAGATTCAATTCTGAAAATGCTTGTCTTGGTTCCGATGGAAGCATCGAAGAACACCATGGAGTTTAATCAAATTCAAAGTTGCGAAACGTCAAGCCGCGGTGGATCGGTGAAGCGGCCAGTTCGCTCAACTATTTTTTGCGCCGACAACCCGTTAAATCTTAACGACTGCATAGTTTTACCAAACTATTAATCGAAGTTGGCCAAAATTTTAATAAAAAGTTCTACGAATTTAATTCAATTTTCCGTCCCGCCGGAAAAATTTCGTGGCACCCCCTCCCAAAACATATAATATTTCGTGACAATATAAATTGTTATAAATCATTCATAATTTTTGGACATTTCATGATATACACTTATAGGTCAAATGAGTAGGACTCAATAGCTTTAAGTGAATCCATAACTCAACGGCCTAATGTTGGATGTGTCCCACGGCCATACTAAGTCTCATTAACATAATACCTTAAACTATTTTCATTTTCAGCCTTCCTCGCTTAAGTTTTCTCTATTTCAAAATGACATGATTGACTTCAAATAAAGCAACCTTCAGAAATTTTTCAAAATGTCTAGCCCTTCGAGAATACCAAGTAAAACCAACAAACAACTCCACATCTTGAAAACCATGCCATTCAAAAAATCCATTCTTTCAGTACCCTGAAATATACAGGGAGGAAGATAATATAATTTCAGGAAGGGAAGATAAATATGTCATAACAGAACTCTGATTTATAAGCCAGTATTCAATTCCATTGTTTTGTAGGTAAATTACTATCTTCACATTAAAGCATTTTATAGGGTTACTCTAAAACTAAAGGATTTCTCCCATTAACTAAAGGCAAACTTTAAGGCCTAAAAACTGAACCTAATGTGGTTGAATTTCCATAGGATTTTAATTTTTCTGTTGAGTGTTAACTTCTACAAGTTCTATAGGCAGAGTCTGTAAAGGGCCAGGTAGCCTCTGGATCTCATCTTTTATGAAAGGTGACATATCCAGTAAATGCGCCTATAGTCAATCTCTAGAACAGATCTAAATATAAGTTCTTCATTTTAATATCCATAAACGACAACCACTTTAAGGCAAATGGTGTACATGTGTCATTTATCCCATACATGTGTCATTTCTCCCATAAATTCTTAAGGAAAACTTTAAAGCATGTGTCATTGGCTTTTTGATGACGATAACCCCGTCAAACCCAGAATCAAAATTCACTTGGCATATTCATACATACCATTACATGCGAAAACTCTTCAACCTATGTTCTTCAAAACCTTACTCTCATATCGCGGAAGCATATATTCACAATTCTTATTATCTCATATCGCGGAAGCATATATTCACAATTCTTATTATCTTTGATAACCAAACAGGATTCTTTTCTGAGGCCCAAACTCAAATCTTAAAACAAATTTATGCAAAAGTGCAACTCCAATCCATGTTTTACCTGCTTTCATGTCCATCATTCAATTACAAAGCAAAATCTGGCCCATGCGCCTTTTAAGATCGGATTTCACAGTCCAATGTGTCCTTGAGTCAACGTTACATGATAAAGTCTTCATAAAACAAATCCATTATCATAATAGAACTCAATGTACTAAAATTTCTCATGTTTCATAACATTCTTTGGACTTTCAATCTATGTGAGCGCCTGATTCCAATTTCATGAACACACAATCCAAACAAATGAATCTAATTTTCATACCTTTATATCTGTGTTTTTTTACCAGGAATGAACTCCATTCCTCAGCGCCATTTAGTCTCTTTTCTTATATGAAGATTCACAACATAAAATCGATTTATTCAATCGATCTTTCATAAACTTTGCTACTCTGCCAGCGCTTCTGAACATTTCATTATGCCTACGTGGGCTTGCATTTTATTAAACTTCAACTCTGATTACCCAACAGCATAGAAAGGAACCATTCCTATGCAAATTTAACTGTGTTTTCAATATGCGTTCCTTCTGACTTGGTTTCAGAACAAATCGAGCCTACAATTAATTTAATATTCCTCTGTCAGCGCCTATTGAATTGGTTTTGAAATAAATCGAGCCCTGCAATTAATTTAATATTCTATTTCATCAATTAGACAGAGCTTAAACAACAATTCGGTGCTTACAATGCATATACCTCCGATGTACCCACAGCGCTATCTTTGATCGATCCATCCTACAACATTCAAACGTAAAACGCAGCCCTTTAATTTCACAACGCTTTCATCTGATAAGATTCTTGGTCTGCTCCTTTATAAGTCTCAATTTCTTTGCCAGAGTCCATCGATAGAGCAACAGCTCTTCCTGCAATTTCAATTGTTTAATAACAGATCTCTGTGGCGTTTTAGATCGCTCTTAAGTCTCTTTGTAAAACAAATTATGACATTGGATTTAAACAACGTCATATACACCCTCACGGCATTCAATTCTTGTTACCCAACAGAACTAGCAGATCCTCATTCAGTAAACATGCTTTTAATTTGATTCCACGCTGAATAAAATATAGTTTCAACACTTTTACCCGCTGTATAAACACAGTTCCAGCGCCATTCACATATGTTCATACCTTGCTCAGCCCTTCTATAAAATCGATGTGCCAACACTGACATTCCTCTGCGTTCTTTAAGACATATTCAATTATCATATATGATATTGATATTTGATGATATCAATGGGTGCAAAGACATATTTCAGAGTTTCTTTCAGAATGACTCAGGACTTATTTAAAACAAGCAGATTTTCACAAAGTCCATCCAACAATACTCACCCAATTCACAGTATTATATGGGTTAACTATGAGGCCAGATATCCAATATCTGAAGGTCGATTTTAATGTTGCTTTGAAATTTCATCAACTAATATTTTCCAACCATTTTTTTCCACCGGAATTGACACATTAATTAACCAGCAAATTCACCATTTCAACACTGAAATTGAATTACACCTGAATTGACGAAGTTAAGGTACATAACACAAAACCAACACTTTCATAAAAGTGAATTTACTTACAGCAACATTTCTCCATGCCTGATTTACAATTCATTGGCCTTTACAACTTGCCCGAAGGCTTACAACCTTGGCTGTTCCAAACCAGCTCTCTACTCTTCTCACTATTCTCAATGTATTTTTCTCTCAAAAAGCCCTCTTATTTATACAATTTAAAAAAAATCATTAAATTAAATGCTCAATCTCTTAAAATCCTCAACAAACCCCTAAATCTCTCAACATCCCTAAAGGATAGGTTTTTATCCCTAAAATCCTTCAATTTATTAAATTTCCTCATATCCTTTTATTAATAAAAAGATATTTACATAAATCCTCACCTTCTCCTATTTAATTCAAATTAATTAATAAAATATTAAAAATCATCACACCCCATATTTACAAATTAATATTTATCACACCCCATATTTACAAATGGAGAAAAAGGTCTTGATGCTCCTGTAGATCACTTTTTCCCATTAACTTTAAAAGCATGTGTCATTTCTCAAGGCTTTCTACCATTAATTCAAGGAAAACTTTAAGGCCTAAAAACTGAAAGTAGCTAAACTTCCATAGGATAGGATCCCCAAACTCAAATGGAGTAAAATGTAAAATGTTAAAAGTGGAGTGTTTTATGATATAATGGATCTTAATAATCTAGATTGACATGGCTGTATTGAACTTCCATAGGATAGGATCCCCCAAACTCAAGGTGAGTAAAATGTAAAATGTTAAAAGTGGAGTGTTTTATGATGTAATGGATCTTAATAATCTAGATTGACATGGCTATATTTTATTAATGTACCTAAATTTACACCTTCCATGTTGCTTCATTCTTATAAAATGTTAAAATTAGAGAGTTTTGGGATGTAATGGATATAAATAATCTAGATTGTGTTAAATATGATGTAATGGATCTTAATAATCTAGATTGACATGGCTATATTTTATTAATGTACCTAAATTTACACCCTCTATGTTGCTTTATTCTTGTAAAATATTAAAAGTGGAGTGTATTAATGTACCTAAATTTACGCTTTCCATGTTGCTTTATTCTTTTAAAATGTTAAAAGTAGGGTGTTTTATGATGTAATGGATATAAATAATCTAGATTGACATGGCTACAGTGATATGATGATAGTGTAGGTTGATGTTGAAGTTGTAAAATTATTGTGCATATCAATTATTATAAATTATTAAACAATTTGATAAGTGCTAAATCATACTTTGTATTAAGGACATAACTAATTTATGATGATAGTGTAGGTTGATGTTGAAGTTTTAAAATTCTTGTACATATCAAGGATGAATGATAGTACAAGCCAAAAATGACATTATTATAAATTATTAAACAATTTAATAAGTGCTAAATTATACTTCTTATTAAGGACATAACTAATTTGTAAGTTGAATTTTTTTTCTTAATTCTCTTAGCCTATTTATAGATTTCAAAATAAAGGTTTCTAGATATTATTTCTCCCATAAATTTCATGGAAAACTAAATTATAAGGTAAACTAAACTCTAAGGCAAACCCTGTACATGCCATTTATCTCACAAACTCATAAAGGTGTGACTTTTGACATATGCCATTTCTCTGTCATTTCTATGTCATTTCTCCCAAAAACTATAAGACAATGTCATTTCCCCCATATACTATAATGAAAACTTTAAGGAAAACTATGTACATGTCATTTCTATCTTAAACTCTAGGCAAGGAAAAATTTAAGGCATGTCATTTATAGATTTGATTTCTCCCATAAACTTAAGGCAGACCATGGACATGCCATTTTCCCCACAAAATAAATGCTTTTTCCCATAAATTCAAGGCAAAATTTAAGGCTTAAAAACTTAAAGTGGCTGAACTTCCATGGGATTTTGAACTTCCATAGGATTTTAGTCTGTTTGTTGAGTGTTAACTTCTATAAGTTATAAAGGCAGAGTCTATAAAGGGCTAGGTAGCCTCTGGGTCTCATCTTTTCTGAAAGGTGACATATCCATTAAATGCCCCTATAGTCAATCTCTGGAACAGATCTAAATAGCAGTTCTTCATTTTAATATCCATAAACCACAACCACTTTAAGGAAAATTGTGTACATGTGTCATTTCTCCCATAAATTCTTAGGAAAATATTTTAAAGAATGTGTCATGTTGGCTTTCTCCCATTAATTCAAGGAAAAATTTAAGGCCTAAAAAGTGAACCTAAAGTAGCTAAACTTTCATAGGATAGGATCCCCCAAACTCAAGGCTTCCTCCCTTTAATTCAAGGAAAATTTTAAGGCCTAAAAATTGAACCTAAAGTAGTTGAACTTCCATAGGATAGGATCCCCCAAACTCAAGGCTTTCCCCCATTAATTCAAGTCAAACTTTAAGGCCTAAAAATTGAACCTAAAGTCATTGAACTTCCGTAGGATTTTAGTTTGTTTGTTGAGTCTTAAATTCTACATGTTCTAAAGGAGTCTATAAAGGGCTAGTTAGCCTCTAGATTTCATCCTTTCTTAAGGATGTAAAGGGCCATGTAGCCTTTGGATCTCATTCTTTCTTAAGGCATGTCATTTCATGTAAATGGATAGGTAGCCTCTCATAGGATTTTGAACTTCCATAGGATTTTAGTCTGTCTGTTGAGTTTTAACTTCTAGAAGTTCTAAAGGCAGAGTCTATAAAGGGCCAAGTAGCCTTTGTATCTCATATTTTCTCAAAGGTGACATATCTAATAAATGACCCTACATTCAATCTCCGGAACATAAATAAAAGCTCTCATTTTAATATCCATAAACCACTACCACTTTAAGGTAACCTTGTACATGTGTCATTTCTCCCTTCTCACATAAAATTTTAGGCAAAATTTAAGGCATGTGTTATTTCTATTTTAATTCTCCCATAAACTATAATTCAATTTTTCATTTCTCCCACAAACTCATAAAGGTGCACGACTTTTGACATAACTTCATCAACCACTACCACTAGTTATTTTAGTAAGTGCATAAAATAATTTTGCAAACCATGTAAATGTCATTTCTCCCTCAAACTAAAGGCTTTCTCTCATTAATTCAAGGTAAACTTTAAGGCCTAAAAATTGAACCTAAAGTGGCTGAACTTTCAAAGGATTTTGAACTTCCATAGGATTTTAGTCTGTCTGTTGAGAGTTAACTTATACAAGTTCTAAAGGTAGAGTCTATAAAGGGCCAGGTAGCCTCTGGATCTCATCTTTTCTCAAAGGTGACATATCCAGTAAATGCCCCTACAGTCAATCTCTAGAACAGAAATAGAAGTTCTTCATGATAATATCCATAAACTACTAACACTCTAAGGAAAACCTTGCACATGTTTCATTTCTCCCTTCTCCCATAAAATTTTAGGCAAAATTTAAGGCATGTGTAATTTTTATTTCATTTCTCTCACAAACTCATAAAGGTGTGACTTTTAACATACCTTCATCAACCACCACAACTAGTTGTTTTCGTAAGTGCATAGAAGAATTTTGCAAACAATGTAAATGTCATTTCTCCCAAAAACTAAAGGTATATCCAGTAAATGCCCCTACAGTCAATCTTTGGAACAGAAATATAAGTTCTTCATTTTAACATCCATAAACCACTAACCACTTTAAGGCAAACCTTGTACATGTGGCATTTCTCCCCTTCTCCCATAAAATTTTAGGCAAACCTTAAGGCATGTGTCATTTCTATTTCATTTCTCCCATAAACTCATAAAGGTGTGACTTTTTACATAACTTCATTAATCACCATAGCTAGTTGTTTTAGTAAGTGCATAAAATAATTTTGCAAACCATGTAAATGTCATTTCTCACACAAACTAAAGGCTTTCTCCCATTAATTCAAGGCAAACTTTAAGGCCTAAAAATTGAACCTAAAGTGGTTGAACTCTCATAGGATAGGATCCCCAGAACTCAAGGCTTTCCCCCATTAATTCAAGGCAAAATTTAAGGCCTAAAAACTTAACCTAAAGTGCCTGAACTTCCATAGGATTTTAGTTTGTTGGTTGAGTCTTAACTTCTACAAGTTCTCAAGGATTCTGTAAAGGGCTAGGTATCCTTTGGATCTCATCCTTTCTTAAGGCATCTAAAGGGACAGGTAGCCTCTGGATCTCATCCTTTCTTAAGGCATGTCATTTCTAGATGTGATTTCTACCATATATTTTAAGGAAAAATTTCATGCAAACCATGCATGAACCATGTATATGTGTCATAAATCTCCCTTAAACTCTAGGAAATGTAATATTTAATGCATCTCATTTGTAGATGTGAATTCTACCATAAAATTTAAGTCAAACTTTAAGATAAACCATGCACATGTCATTTATCTCATGCACATGTGTCATTTATCCCATGAATTTGCAATAAATGTTAATTTAATATATTTTTAATGAATTTTTTTTTTTTCAAGGAAAAAAAACCCACTAAATATGGTTGAAAAATAGACATTATGCATAGATGTTTCTTGATATCTCAATCTAGGGAAAGCAGTGATTACATATGTTCTTTTCAATATTGCAACTAGCAAGGTCATCCAAAGGAAAATGAATATACCAGGAATAACAACAAACAATGAGGCATATTATATTGCATTTATAGAAGGCTTGGGAACAACTAGGGAGTATGGATCAAATGGAATTGTAGTTTTCACCAATTTCGAACTTGTGTGAAACTATATGAAAGGTGTGTACCAAGTTAAGAAGGACAGGCTAAAAAAACTACACGGAAAATATAAAAATATTGTTAGCCAATTTCAATTTTTTAGTAGAAGACATTATACAAATGTGAATAAGATGTCTGCCGATCTATTGTGTGGGGCAATGGAAATTCAGGAATCATCTATCAAAAATGAATTAATAGATGAATAAGAATTATATGGGGAAATTGCAATGCAAGATTAATCTCTCAAAGATGAATTGGTTTTGAGACGCTCTTCTTCAAAAATTCAAGATTCATCTCTCAAAGATGAATTAGTGTTGAGACGCTCCTTCAAAATTTATTGATGAACATTGTAACATATCATGGATATGTGTGTGTTTTGTACTTATAAATGCGTCTTTTTTAATGACCATGTGTTTTTTTCAATTATATACCAAGTGTGCTCCCACCACACCATGTAAAGCACAACTTGGTGAACTTCACATTTGCAACAAGTGGTGAAGTTCACAGTATTATAAAATTAAAATGTGAGGACTTCAACAATTTTTTGTTTAAATGGAGTTTTACGCTTATTTTTAATGACCATCTGTTTTTTTCAATTTTATGCCAAGTGTGCTCCCACCATGTAAAGCACAATTTGGTGAACTTAACATTTTTATAATTGATTTTGCTTAAATTGAGTTTCATACATGAATTAGTGTTTTGAAAGTTGTGTTTTACATAATTTGTGTTCAATAAATTACATTAATTTCTGAATTTTTTTGTGAATTTATTTTAAATAGTAATTAAAAAGAAAAATTGTAAATGTCCACTGTAGATATATATATCATGGAGGATTAACGACAAATATCAATAGAATCCCATATCTCTACAAGAGAGGGGGATCAGGGATCGAGGGATGTTCATGGTATTTAAATATAATCTTAAATCTCCATACATATACATACATGTGTGTACATATGGAATTGATTTTTTATCAATTTTGTGAGTTAAATTAGTTGTTAATAAGTTTCATTTTTTATTTTTTAGAAGCTAAGAGGACAAGGGTGTGTACTCCATCAATGGATCATGTCCATAGTTCACGCAATCGTGGTATGGTTCACACAATTTAATCAATGAATATGTACATGTATTAATATGTATGAATGTATTTTTGAATTGATTATAAATTCATATTTTTTTATGAAGTTTCTCTCTCGTCTCATGAAGTTGGTGGTGGTTCGCATTCCCTTGGAGGGCCATCAATAAGTGTTGGTTGATTTTGTGAAGGTGGTGATACGTATTCCCCCAGAGGCCAATCAATGGATGATCGTGTTGGTCCTCAACCAATCGGTGGTCATTCTAGTTCTCAACAGGGTCATTCTGGTTCTCAATAGTCTCAGGGTGGGCAAGATGCTAGCCAACCACATCGAGGTGGCCATCAATTTGAATATTATTTTCATTCAATTTGTACAAATTTGTTTACATGTGTTTTTTTAATATACAAACTTTTATATATTGATGCAGAGGCTGAAAATTTTTCTCCAAATGTTGCTCAAAAAAGATGTAGGGTAGAATGCATCATTCAAGAAGAAGGTTGTTCACTAACCATGACTTATTCATCTGACATTTCTAATATACCTTGGGAAACAAAAATGTAGCAATGCACCTTAAAATGGTGTCAACATATTCATGCAAAATTGAAGAGATATCTTGTGGCTTTGACTCTACCTACTAAGAGTCGACAAAGCTTGGAAATAGTTACACACTCTTTAAGCAAACTAGTATATGTGTTATAAAAGCTTGGGCCAACCACTAATACTTTTATAGAAGTGATGAGAAAAAGAAAGGAAACAATGATGGCTCTCGATAATTGGGAGGTTGTTAAACAAAGAGTTAGAACAGAAATGGCCAAGTCTATGTTTAATTTCAAATAAGGGTCGAAAATAAAGATGTTGAAGGTGAAATATTTCAAGCACCCTCATATAGCTCGCTAATTGTATGATAGACACCTTGTGGCCTATGGAAGACTCCTATGGAACGACAAGGTACCGCTTTATTTTGCAAAATTATTTTATGCAGAATTATTTTTGCAAATGAAACCTAATTACAATGCCCTTCCCTTTGAATTTTTTGGTTTTGGGAAAGGTTTATTGTGTGACCATAGGGGTGTTAGGCGTGATTTTGAGTTACCTCGACCTAAGCCACCATTATTTAGTCGACCTCTTCGTGTCAAAACTTACAGTTAGAGATGGATGCCACTTCTAAAATTAGTCGAGAAGCAATGGATGTCATCATTGACAATGTTCACAGTGGATTTAGTGGAGTTGATGTTTGTCTGAATCAACAAAGAGCACATGAGATTGCACATGCTAATTTTGTGTATTATATAGATAAAGAGATTGACAACATGAGTGTTGAAGATCTCAAAACATATGCAAAGAATTGTCGCAATGGCTGGCAAGACCTAATTGTTCATGAGGAAGAGGGCATGGGAATGGTATGTGTTAATGGTTAAGGTTCAATTATTTTAACACATGATGTACAATTTGTAATAAATACATATATACATACATTTATTTGTATACATTAATCTAAAAAAAATGTATCATTATATGTTAACACCATTTGCAGTTGTCAGGCTTGATGAATGAAGAAAATGTTAATATCATGGTCAGAGCCTCGGGTTCAAACAATCAAGATGGGTCTCACCATCAATCATACAATCAAGATGGTTCTCACCATCAAGATATGTTGGCAAATGTTAGTGTTTTTTAAGTGAACATGATCATGTACAATTATTTTTTATCTATTATTATATATATCGAAACATGATGAGATATTTTTAAAATAAATAATTGTGCACACATGTACATGTACATATATATAATAAAATGTTTTAACAGATTCCGATTCCGTCCAATGTTTTTGGGATGGCAGTACCTTCTTCTTCCTTGGGAGATGTGCCAAATCCACCATCACAAGTATGAACAACTTTTCACTTTTAAAATTTATGTTTTTAAGTTATATATTGCACTTCAAAAAGTTCCATTAAAAAATGAGATATATCTAGATATTGAATTATTTTAAATTTTTTGAATTTTAGGTTTCGATAGAGGATTTCTTTTCTCCACAGACTCTAGCAATGGAGAAAAGAACATCCACACCATTTCAACCATTTGAACAACTTGTCTAACTTTTTTTTTTAATATTATTGAAAATAAGTTTATATATGCATTTTCATTTGAAATTTTTTAATATATATATATATTGTACAGTTTACTGCTGGAGATGTTCTTGTGGGTGAAGTTTTAATGGACGAGCAACAAATGGAGAGGGAACCTCATGAGGTATTGCGTGATTTTTTTTACATTTTGTTTTTTACATGAAGTTCTATATATTCTCACTCAATTTTAAAACATCAAATTTTAATGTTTGTACACATTGTGTACAGGGTCCCCATGCTTCGCAGGATAGCTCGAGGATAGTGAATTTTCTCGGAGAGACACTACATCCATCTGTATTTAATGGATGATGCGTATGCACTATTTGATGGATGATGCACATGCACACGTGCAACATTATATTTTCAATAGATTTAGTCTTAAATTTACTTTTTTATATATAGTCTTATCTAGATGCAGTCATATATAACTTGATACTTGATACTTGTGAGATCTACAAATTTTGGACATATTTTATGTGAACTACATTTGGTACATGTGAATGTGATATATAATGTTTTTAAAACTTAAGTTTTGGATGGTTGAACTACATTTGGCATGTGAAGTAATGTTACAATGTTATATAATTTGTTTTGTTTTTAAAACTCAAGTTTTGGATGGTTGAACTACATTTGGCATGTGATGTGAAGCAATGTTGTGTTATAATTTGTTTTGTTTTTAAAACCTATGTTTTGAATGGTTGGACTACATTTGGCATGTGAAGTAATGTTGTGTTATAATTTGTTTTTTTTTTTAAAGTGTTATGGTTGAACCACATTTTGGCATGTGAAGTAATGTTACTTGATACTTGATACTTGTGATCTATAATGTTTTGTTTTTAAAACTCAAGTTTTGGATGGTTGAACTACATTTGGCATGTGAAGTAATGTTGTGTTATAATTTGTTTTGTTTTTAAAACTTAAGTTTTGGATGGTTGAACTACATTTGACATGTGAAGTAATGTTGTGATCTATAATGTTTTGTTTTTAAAACTTAAGTTTTGGATGGTTGAACTACATTTGGCATGTGATATAATGTTTTGTTTTTATTGGATAGTTGAACTACAATTGGCATGTGAAGTAATGTTGTGATATAATGTTTTGTTTTTAAAACTCAAGTTTTGGATGGTTGAACTACATTTGGCATGTGATTATGATATAATGTTTTGTTTTTAAAATTCAAGTTGTCGTTTTCCAAACAAAAAAAGAAGTTCACATGAATATATGTACATGTATAAATGATTTAAGTACATGTTTGAATATATATGTTAAAACGATTGAAGTACAATACATGTTGATATATATATATATATATATATATATATATATATAAACAATCATAAGATTCTAGGTCTTGTTAGATGTGTCAAACAATCATAAAATTTTAAAAATGCATTCTATAATGTATATATATCCAGTACGTGCAACATTTTTAATCAATGCATGTATAGAAAAGCTAATTTAAGTTAATTCCATTCTAGAACATATATATCCAGTACGTGCAACATTTTTCATCAATGCAAATAGAAAAGCTACTTTCAGTTAATTGCATTCTAGAACATATATATCCAGTACTTCAACATCTTTCATCAATGCAAATAGAAAAGCTACTTTCAGTTAATTGCATTCTAGAACATATGTATTCAGTACATGAAACATTTTTCATCAATACACATAGTAAAACTACTTGAACAGTTAATTGCATTCTAGAACATATATATATCCAATACGTGCAACATTTTTCATCAATGCACATAGAAAATCTACTTTCAGTTAATTTCCTAGAACATGTATATATCCAGTACATGCAACATTTTTCATCAATGCACAGAGAAAAACTACTTCCAGTTAATTGCATTCTAAAACATATATATCCAGTACATTCAACATTTTTCATCAATGCACATAGAAAAGCTATTTTCAGTTAATTGCATTCCAGAACACACACACACACACACACACACACACACACATATATATATCCAATACTTCTAGAACATATATATCCAGTACTTGCAACATTTTTCATCAATGCACATAGAAAAGCTACTTTCAGTGAATTGCATTCTAGAACATATGTATATCCAATACATGCAACATTTTTCATCAATGAATGTATAGAAAAACTACTTTCAGTTGATACTAGTGTGCATGTCCAAAACAATGTACATGTGCAAACACTTGCACAGATAACATAACAAGGCAGTTCAATTTTTAGTTGAGTTCTGGAAGTTCTAAAACATGAATCCAAAGAGAAGAAATTGTTGGGCAGTTCAATCAAAAAAATTCCAATGGAATTCCATCTTCAATGATCCGTTCATGATCGGATTTTGACATTTTCCATTTCTTAATTTTCTTTTTTTTCTTTCATTGAACCTCTATTAACTTTATGCGTGTTGCACACACCAAGTGACTATATTGACAACTTATGACATTAGGTTCATAGTCTTCAAAGTAAACAAAATCCCCACTTTGATTAGTTTGTCTGAAAAAATAACTTTTTAGTATAATAGATCCTCTGTCATATGGAAACCCATGATCATTATAGTTTTTTAATAATTTCATCTTTTGTTCAGTGCAACGCATCAAATAATACTTCACATTTTCATCATTGTCAATAGGTGCAATTACATGAAAAACATCTCCTGCACAATAAAACAAACTTATGTATTTAAATTTAGATCATAATTAACATGAAAAATTAACTTTAAAATAATTTTAGTATCTATTTCTAGATCTCTATCATTTGAAAGCAATTCAAATGTTACCTTCTCTAACAAGATCAGAAACTCGATTACCATCAGATGATATTGTAGTCTCCTTTGATTACATTTCTTCAAACATTGCAACAAACATTTTCCCCTTTGTATTTAGCTCTCTATGTTTCCAATCTTTTACATACATTTTGTTTTCACAAACATCATTGGATTCTGTGTTTTCTATGAAAACATGACAAAAACAAGAATATTTCCTTGTATCCAATGCAAACACATTTATGGACAACTTTGTTTTAATTGAATGCAATTTTCGAGTCCCTTCTATTGTTTCAACGTTATTTCCAATTGATCTATCTACATCTTCGATCCCAATATGCCAAAAAAGCCTATATATGGAAAATTCAAAGAATAATGTAAATATGATATCGAAATACCATCAAAGATAATCATTGTGATAAATGTACACTGTTTAAAATTGGATATCCAATAAAAATTAAATTGAATGTACCTTCACACTTCCCGTGATTGGTTAGTCTCATGGCTTAGAGCAGTGATGCACCTTAAAAAAAATCTTTAGTGTACACAAGTCAGTTTTCAAAGGGGTTCATTTGATATCTTCGAAGTGTTCGTTTTATGCATGCCCCTGCACCGTCATGTTCTCCTTTTCCATGGCCAATCTCAAAGAAATTCCAACAATGTTTAATGTAGGTTTTCTTATGAAGACAACACAACCAAAAGAATGATCGTGAAGATTTGAATTGACCTATGCATCCATCTTACCATATCCAATGTTCATTGAATTTTATTCCATGACTTTTCAAGGAGTCATAAATCTTTCCAAAACAGTGTTGTACAAAATATGTATCATGTGTACAATCGTCACTGATATAAAAGTGATATTCTTTAATAACATGTCGATTTTCATTGGTGCTTTCTATATGATCGACATTTTGTTCAGCATGTCTATATAGAATATGGATGAGCATGGAGAATTGGTCAAAATGATTGTATTCACTCTGAATTCCTTTTTGTGGAAAAAATGTGTAGTTTTCTGCAAAATCAATTACTAACAAAATGGTCCCTGGTGGAAAAACTTCACGGGATTTTTTGAATTTCAAGTCTTTCCATCGAGCTCTATGGGAATGCTTGGTGTATTTATAAATTTCTGCCTCAAACTTTCTCAAAAAATCTATCACAAAAAATTCTTCTTCTTGTAATTCAATTCTTTTAGCACTATTTGAACCTTGAATTGATGTATGGATATATTCATATCTCTTCCATTTCACTTTCATGTTGGACAATGATTGATCATTTATATCAATATGATATTTGTTTTGAAATTTAGTCAAATTTCCACAATCATTGCATTTTTTACCACCAACACATCTATTTTTGTAAAATAGTTCATCGCTTTCTCTTTCACATAGAATTTGAGATATGAATTCATGGATAGTGGAAGGAGGAGGTGAATCCTTCCATAATGTTCTACCGAAATCAAGGAATGTGTCATAATATAACTCAAATTCCACATGATAACAACAACAACAAGTGTCGCGTATGGTGATAGGTTTTACATACCATGGTTTTTGTTGAACAAAAGCACTGATTGAAACATGAATTTCATGATTCTCTTCTTTGAACTTGTTGAACAACTCTATCTGAGTGGTTTCCAAGAAATGTTTTTCATGTTCTTCGTACTGATTTCGTGCTATTCTTCTTCGCATCACATCCCTTGCATTTGGCGAAACACGTGAATTTTTCTTCCAATATTCATATATTGTTTTTTTAACACTTTCTCCAAGTCTATCTTTGTATGATTGCCTACAAATATCTCTCCAACAAGCGAGTTCATCATTTACATCTATTTGCCACCGAAATTTTCGATGTTTGTGCAAATTTTTTCGCGAGGTTCGTAATGCTCGTGCCATAGATTTTACCAAGTGATTCTCTTTAGTACTTGATGAAACCATTTCCATATGTATTTCTCTACGTGCAACTGAAATATTTTTCTGTCTAGATCTTCTAATTGAGTTTATAGCACTACTTATATTTTGTATCACTTTTTCCTTCATTTTTTTATCCTTTGTTCATTTTTTAATACCCAATAAAGTCGTAGCTTCTTTTAATTTCCTTAATGATAGGAGACCTTTCAACATTTGGGCTTGAACTGTCACATTTTCCTTTATGAAATACTTCTCAAAAATGTGGTTAACACGATATCGTATATAATGGTCAGCTTTTTTATCTCCATATGTGTGAGTGTCAACATTTTCTAACATCTCATCATTGACATTGATTTTATCTGTACATATTCGAATGAATAGTACATAATAAGTTTACATATTCAATAAATAACTAAATTAATAAATATGTATAATTTCAATAATACGTGCATGTGTTCAACATATATATATATATATATATACACACACACACACACATACCTTGTGATTCAATTTCTTCACTTGAATTTTCTTTCAATTCACTTTTCTACCTTCATCATCAGTCTGCCGTATCACTATCCTTCAATTTCTCTGTCAAAATTTCAACGTATCATCTATCATCAATGCTTTTGAGGAATATCTCTCTCTGTCCATCGTAAAAATATCATTTTCAAATTGGATTCATCAAATAAAAATTAGGCTACCTGCATTTGCACTAAAGGAAAATCAGAAATCAAATTCATAATAAGCATTTACGTACCTCTGCTTCAGCTTCTAGTCGAGGTTGATTTTTACCATATTTCTAAAATTGCTGAGGCTCTTTCTAGAAGTTCTCTCTTCTCTCACAGTTCACTCAGTGGTCTCCTGTTAGGTCATGTTTGTCCTTTCGGAGTTTCACTTAGATTTCTGCAGTCGTAGGCTATGAAGTTCTAGATCCCTAGCATATGTAGACAAAAATTCAAATTAAAAAAATATCACAAAAGATTTAGTTTAAACGCACACTCATTTTAAAAAGTTTTTGCAAAAAAATACGCTACTATCGATCCACACACACTTACTTTTAAAAATCCTAGAAAAAATGTCTATGTACAGAAATGAAAGCTACAAAATATTTCTTCCAAAGTCCCGCAAAAATTTATTTAAAAAGTTAGATGTAGTAATCATTTAAATAAATCATTATACAAAGATATGCTTTCAACCCAGCACATGGAATTTCCAAAAATGTCAAACTTCATACCTCCAAAAATGTCCAATTTGAAAATTAACTGTACGCTTCTTATGCTACTTAAAAATACATAAAAAAGAAACTACTAAAAAAATATCACTTTACGCTCCAGTAACATGTAGATGCTAAAGCCTAAAAGAAATATTTCAGAAATTAAGTCCAAAAAAAGTTGCCTTTTGGAAACTAAGCCTAAAACCCTAAAAACACATCCAAAAAAATGTCTTGAAAATTGCTCAAACCTCTAAAAAACAATGAAAATTAAGCCCAAAACTTTAAAAAAAAATACCTTAAAACCAAAAAATGTCTTTTGAAATTTAGTCCAACCCTAAAACAAAATACATCCAAAACAATGTCCTTGAAAATGAAATCAAAACTTTCTAAAACAAAATACTAAGAAAAAAACAAATGAACATTAAGCCCAAAACTTCTAAAAACAAAATACCTTAAAAAAAAAATGAAAATTAAGCCAAAAACCTTCTCTAAAAAAAAAATACCTTAAAAAATGAAGCTCAAAAAATCTCAAAAAAGTATCACATGCACCCCCAAGAAAAATGTCCTTAAACCCAAAATAATCCTTTGCAAAAACGTCTGAAATGTACCTCCAAGAAAAGTCCTTAAACCCAAAACAATCCTTGCAAATCCTACTGGGCACGAAGAAATGTGTGAAATTATGCGAAAACAATGTAACATGGTACAATTATACTTGTTAGCAACCGAAAAAAAAGTAGGGGCTTTCATTGTATTTTCTGCCGACAGAAAGTCAAGTAAAGTTCTACGAAATTTTGTGTCGTTAGTCTTGGGATGTGTTGTTGGTACAAAAACAATTTGGTCAACTTTTAAAAAGTCATTTAACTAACACATTCGCAATTATGCATCTAAGTTCGAATATATATATTCAACTTTGGATCGGTTAAACTCCAAGAAAACATTTTGAATTAAATGTCGGAACCAAGACAAACATTTAATTTAATCGACGTTACAGCTATAACTTTATGGAATTTCTATGTATTTACTAATTTTACCTAATTTTGAATAAAGGTGCAAAAGACTTTTTAAAAGGCTACAGATCTTGCTAAATCAACATTTTTATTTTCTCTGTAAAATAAGCACCTAAAAAAAAATTGAAAAATTATGGTGCATTACAATGGTCCGTCATCCGTAATGGGTAGTTTTTACATTTTTAGTTTATAACTTATATGTTGAAATTTCATGTGTTGCAAAACATATCTAAATATAAGCTATATCAGATTAGTTCAAAAAATGATATAAATTATGATATGCACTGGCTAGTTTTGTAAATATAAAGAAACTAAAGTAGACTTTGGTTTGATTGCTGTAATACATTTTTTTTTCCAAAAACACTAAGTTTCCAGTGAATAATAACTCGTATTAACATGGCTTTTGAATCCTTTGATTGTTAAAAAACACACACTCAAAGAAACGCTAATTTGACATATCAAAATGTGTATAAAAAAATCTCCAAAAAATAAGTAATAGAAAGTTAATAAAAATTTCCGACAACTTTATTTTTATCGTAAAATGAAATTCTAAACAAAATTGTTTTCGTTTGCGTAAGTTGAAGAACAAAAAAAATGAAATTTTTTTCCTCAAAAAAGGGCAAAAAGTGTAAAGGGAAAGGAGTTACATCCGGAGAGGTAGTGGATGCTACTGTCTATCGACAATTGGTCAATTTGCTAATGTTTTTAGTAAATACAAGACCTGACATATGCTATGCGTATAACCGCCTAGCCAAGCGATGTGGTTAAGACGGCAACAAGCTCTCTTGAAGAAGGGAGTATGGTCCTGGAGATACCCGTAGGGGCATATGAGTATGGTTTGTATGATAAACGGATGAAGTGAAGTTGCACGACTTTACGGATGCGGTATTGGGATGCGGTGGCCCCGCCTAGCCGGATCTTCAAGATCGGATCTACAATTGTTTGGTACAACAGAAACAAAGATCCATGGCACTAATCTGAAAGCATGATACATGGCAGCAAGTCAAGCCACATGTGAGTGCTAATCGGATGAAAATATCCTTGGGTTGGTTTGATTGGTTCTCATTTAGATCCGGCCACAATGATTCATTGTGATAATCAAAGTTGCATTAAACTCACCAACTTCATGTGGTTGATAGATCTCACATATAGATATTCGGTATCATCATATCAAATATCAGGTAATGGAAGGCTGCGTGTTTTAGCATTCCGTTTAACATGAGGATGCAGATATCTTGACGAAGGCGTTCACCAAGCAAACTGGCCACCATAGGCGGTGACTGGTAAAGGATAATCCCTTTCTTGTTGAAAGGGGAGGTTGAGATTCAACAAGATGATGATCCTAGTGAAAATTAAGCACCTACACTAGGATGGAGCCTCAGCTATTTTTAGGTGGAAATCTATTTTTAGAATGCATGAGAAATTTCAATTTATAGATGTTGTTCATTTATATATGGTGAGAAAATTATATTTATAGATGATGTTCTACTTTTAGGTGTATGTGCTATGTCTATTTATAGATCGCATTTCTATTTATAGAATGTGCATGTCGACTATTATTATCCCTTAATAATATGTGAAAATAAATATTAATCTTATTCGAGCACTTGGAAATAGTTAACTAAAGTGTCAAATCATTTAGTCAATTTAATTTTGTGCTGAGGTTATTTTGGACATGCAAGTGGACTTATCGTAAATGAGTGATTCAAGTTGTAACATAGTTGATGTGTAGCGAAGTAGTTGTAAAGTAGTTTAACTTAGTTAAGTGAGTTAAATTCAGTTGTGCTACTTGTAACCGAACATACACTAGTGAAAGATCGGTGAATTAATTGTTTAATTAATTCATACCGATGGTCTCACATGCAATTGAATATTACTACTATTAAATACATGCATGTCGATCCTGAAGTGAGACCTGCTGAGATAGTAGAAAGGGACACTTTTGACGATATGACATTAGTGTGTGCACCTAGTGCAAAACTACAAAACATTGGATGTGCTCTCCATGAGGATTTCGCAACAAGGCAAGCATGATCTTATTCTTTAGGGATTGTAATCACTGTGATTGCACAATGGAGGTGCTCGTGAGGCATTAAATTGGCGCATGTATTTGCCAATTTGTATGACAAGCAGGAGACAATCAGATAACGACTTCAAGAGCTCTTGGATTAAATTTTTTTTCATGAGATTGTTTCATGGTCTCATGATTTATGCATATACATATGATAGGTTTTAGTTTGCGTTTTCCCAAGAAAACATATGTGTTATGTGTGATTGATCTTTCATGTGTTTTTCACTAACATCATGTTTTTAAATTTCCACAAGAATTGTTGTAGAAGCGATTATGTATTTAACAAGGAGTGACAGGAATTATAGATCAAGAAAACGTGCAGTTGCCATACCTAGTATTAAAATTTCACAAATGAGAGCTTTCAAAGAAGATTGGACCCGACGGCACCCTAGTCATGAAAAACTCCTCGAGCTCTCATTCGCATGTGAGATCCCCGGAAAGTTGGTTTCGTTCAACCTAGTTGTAGCATTTTCCATCAACTTTTAGTCCTTTGATGATAGTCATGGAATTATTGTTGAGCTCATTATATAGCATTTCAAACCCGCCATGGAAATTTATCTTATTCATGTGAGGGTTCTGTTAGATCCAAAGAAACATCCAAAGATTTCAATTGATAGCTCAAGGAAAATAATCATTAATGGATGCGGCAATGAAAAATTCATTTGGTTCCCAACCATAATAGCCAATAGTCCGGGTCTCCGGTATGGAATCTGGTGAGATGTATTTTCTATCGCATCTCCTCGCCTTATTTTTTCTTCAATGAATTTCGCAGTTGCATTAATCCAGTAGCTATTTCTACTTGTTAATTTAATATACTCATCAAGAGGAAGAGGAAGCCGTTGTGATTGATCCTTTCAAGTCACTTTTAGAAACCTAGTTGATTGGCCTTATTTTTGAATCGATTTCCAAGTTCTCTTCATCTCTCCTCGCATTTTTCCCCTTTTCCTACTTGTACATCCTCTATCGTATCTCCAATTTCATCCACGATCCTCTTTGTTTTCTCCTTGGTCACTCCAGTGTCCGGATATCCATCCATGTATTCATAGGCTGCGAATCAAAGTTAGATTTCCATTTGAGCTCAAGCCTGATTCCATGTTTGGTGTGACTGAAGCTATCTTTTCCCTGCTGCTAGGGAAACATACAGCCGAGGGGTCATAGTACATCCACTAGGTCAGAATTCATCATTTTGTAGACCTCGCCAACTACCCAAGGCCTTCGGGACTATCAGCCTCAGTGCTCCATGGGTCTTCAAATTAGAACATAAGTGTCCCTTTCTTTTCATGGACTAAGTGTGAGATGGCATTGAGACTCTCTCAATTAATTCCTAACAACATCCTCATGGGCATGAAGACAGTAGGTGGTAAGGCAAGTTCTACCTCTGGCAACCCCTATTGTTGTGTGATCTTCAAAAGGTACTAGTCCCCAACCAGTGTCTTTGCTAAGCTAGAGAAGCTTTTTATGTTGGGGGAGAACTATGGGGGGAGAATACCATGGACAATACTATATGCAATGTCCATATAAGTTTATATAAATTGTGAGTAACCATCACAATATATGGCCCTTCCTCGAACAACAACATCCCCGTCAAACACAAATTTCTTTTTGTTTGTTACTAGTAAACTGTGGGATTGACGCCACACCCTGGTAACCTATCAGCATAAGCTAGAGTAAAATAAATAAAAAATTATAGAATAGTATCTAAAAAGGATGTGGTAGAAAATGGTGCAAACTTGGAATTCATGGCTTCGTAAAGGTAGGCTAGGATATGTGCGTTTAGGTGGCCACCGCATCATTTGTCTTAAAAAATCCTAAAGTGTTCTTTGTTAGCTATATGACTATTCTTCCCCCTAGTATATAAGAAATGAGAGCCAAAAATGGGTTTGTAAAGAGGGTAGGAACCTGTCACCCATAGGTAGAGATTCTAGGCCGTGGCCAGGGACCATCTACAAGAAATATTGTTGTTCATGTCATGGGAGGGTAGGTGATAGATCAGTGGTGACATTAGTCAATTGTTAGGTTCAAGAGAGGTGAGGTAAACTAGGGTATTTTGTATCAATTGGGAAGTTACTTCACATTATTTTGGCTCTAGTGGAAGAAACAAAGTAATTCTTCTTCTCATTGTAGGTTGTTACCTATCCAAGAGATGAATTTAGGAAAATGGTGCATGAAGGGTATATTATGGTAGTAAAAACCTCGAGTCAACACTGAATGGGTCTTTCTCTCACATGGTTTCCAAGTAGGTCAAAATGGAGGTCGGGAAAGGTGGTAGGCATAAACAAAGTTCAATAATTTGGTCTTTGTGTCCATGAGGGGGTTGAGGTTGGGAAGAGGGTTTAACGTGATGGGTGTTCATAGTCTCACGTTTTCATTTTTATGCTGATTCAATAATTTATAGGTAGTATGTAACCGGTTACTCAAGGGCTGGAGGGAGTCTTTGACAACCGATAATTCAATTATATTTCGTGTGCTGCCATTTTAGCAGAGAGAGTATACCGGGAGTTGGTGAGAAAATTTTGAAAATATGACGCGTGAAGGTATTTTTATAATTAGATGGGAAAGCGATTAGATGATATGTAGGTGACATCATGGGGGGCGATACATGGCTTGTTGGGTTTGGACGATGGTGGGGGATAGTTGGACAGGAGCAAGGGGACACTAAGTTATCATTTACCTTTGAATTGATGCTCGCTTTGAAAAGGGCAGGGATTGGCTCATGGCGTCTCAACTTCCTCCCAAGGCCAAATCGTGAGAGGTCGAAACCCACACTCACCCCGGTATAAATCTCACCGTCGATAAAATCTTAACCTTCAACTTTGGGGTGGGCGCTTGTTTATCGCTCGTGGTAAGTTACCTCCGAACTACTCAGTGCGGAAGATATGAATGACGGTCTTCCCCAAAAATTTCAACTCCTTTAACCGATGACGTGCGCGTGTATAAAAACTTATTCAGCGTTTTTCTGATAGGGGTCTCCGTTGGGTAACACTTGTGCCTTCTGTCACCTTAGTTTAGGCTATGATATTTTCCCCCACGGTGTTATTGACCATGCTTAGCTAGAGGCCATACCAATGGGTTTCACTTCTTCAAAACTCACAGTAGGGGAACAATAGGTGGAAAGTTTTCCCTGTCGCATTTAGCTCGCATCTGATCCGTATTTATGGTGAACTACCGAATAAACACATAACCATAAATACGTAGATGCAATGGAAATAACACTTCATTTCATTAATATTAAAGAACCAAAATTATTATGTAATAATTTTAAAATAAAACTGAATAAAATACTGTGTAGAACATCGAGAAGAGACAATGTCGTGTTGCGTTCTAACTGAGTTACAATGAGGTCGCCGAGGCTCATTTATTATTGAGAAACAATGGAGAACTCTAAACATCCAAAACCCAACCCTATAGGAGATGAAGCGCCAAACTATGGGCCCTGCTTTGGTAAATTATGTTCAACTTCCTTGTGGACGTAACTTTGCATACTATCTCCGTTTGACACACATGATACATCATTATAAAGATCTATATGAGGACTACAACTTTCGCCACAATTGTCCATTATGAAACAAAATGATATTTTCACAGAGGCGTGATGCCCAAAAAACGTCGCTAGGGCCTCAAAATGGCTCCTGAAGTTCGGGACCTCAAAACTGCGAAAAAAAAAATAGTAAGTTGTGTCGAACCCAAAACCGAAAGAGACAGCGGTGGGGCCTGTGCAGCCAGTGGTGTGGCCCCTCTAACATTCCGTCAGACTGGCCCCTCCCCTTAGAAGCAATGGTCCCCATTGTGTTGGAGTTCTCCCATGATGAGAAACTTCTCACTTAACTCGTCCTCGTGAATCTCACTTGCCTTGGGTGTAGGATTGCCACTTTGACAACTCGACATACGGATATTCTATCGGGCGAGTGCTCTTTATTTTCATGTCCCCGATACATCCGTGGTGGCATGTTCCATGCAAATTTCGAAGCGGTGACCCCGCTGGTCCGCAGTTGTTCTCAAATGTCTCTAGGCCCAGAGAGGGGCAAGGACGAAGGTTGCCATCCACACAACATCAGGCATGTGACCAAGGAATGGTGGAACACCGAGTCAAGGCATTGTTCCCCACAGCCTTGGTGATGGTGTACGACCCGGTGTGACCGTGAGCGGGGGAAGCGGCGGTGTGGGCCCCATGAGTGTGCTCTTCTGGGGCCGTAACCATACTCGGTCGCTCGCCCGGGAAGTGTAACGCGGTGTTGATCATGGTGTCGTTTGTACTGCATTGGCTCTGTTCAATATAGTCATGAACTCATTAAGGACAAAAGGAATGCGCCGACAGCTATATTGTCAACTTTAGGCTAGACATGAGTCAATCGGTCGCAGTAGCCTAGTAAAATGGTATAAGCACGCTAACAGACATAGTACAGAATCCCAAGCCCACCTCGAAAGGGGTTATGGTCGATTGAACCGTGGAGAGCTCGATTATAACTATGTTTTACAAGGCGGGGAGGCTCTCGTCCCATGCATGGATGCTTTGAATTGTACACACCAAAATGTGTACACCTATTAAGTGTTGGCGACCTCTCGTCTGCCAATCACTGGGGATGCAAGTCGTGGCCTTGGTGAGCGATATCCAAAATCGACTGCAGGTCGACCAAATGTGCTGGCGAACCGCGGCATTCCTATCCGATATGGATAGACTGTGGGAATCCCCAAAGCATCGATGTAGGGGCATTAGGCCCAAGACACTTTGTACACAACAGCCATGGGGTGTGTCCCCATGTTTTGCTCCCCCATGTAAATATCCATAATTGAGTAATTTTAGTCAATTTGAAGGGAGAAATGTAACTTCCCTAATGATTAGTGTTAGGAAGCGATAGTCCATTTCAACTGTCATAGCGTTAGTTTAAAATTGGAAAATCGTAGGAATTGAAGGTTTGTGAGTCGTCATTAACTTGCAAAGAGATTCATTGTAATTGTATAAAAACAAACCTCCGTGATGTAGTCGGAGGGAGGCCGCATTGCACCGCACAAAAGGCGTTCGCATGTGCCCGCGAGAGGCCGCATAGGAATGTAGAGGAGAAGGGCCAATAAACTCAAGATCTGCCACTAGAGGTTGTGTTAATCTTACCGTGTAAATAAGAGATGTTCCGGTCTTGTATGTGCATTGTTGAGCAATCATGTGTGAATGTATATATGTTTCGATGAAGGATAATGGACTGTAATTGCGCAATTTCAAATTCGGGTAGTTGTATGCTTTTGTGCAAGTATGGAAGTTTCAATGATGCCGAAGTATTGATTAGTTTATGAGTCTCGGTGTTAACCGTATGATAGACTCTGTTAACCACCATGACGTCAACTATGAGTCAAGTGTGTGCTGAATTGTTAAGGCCACAATCGGTGAGTGGATTCCACAGTGATATAAAGCCTTGTGATAGGCCATGGACAATCAGTTGGAATAGCTCCCGGCGTAGCAGGAGCAAAGAATTGGAGAAGTGATTTAAGATTGTATCGCAGGCGTCGAAGAAATATAAGCAAAGTAGTTATGTAGTGTGTATTAATTCCAGAGACAAAGGTAACCTTGCGCGGGCGATGGAAACTGCTGCTGAACGGGTTTTGAGTTGTTCCGTGTATTCATTGTACCACTCTTATAACAAAGAGGTATTAGCGGGGTCATGAGCGATTCCACAGAATATTCTTACGTTGTCCCCAGCGAAATAGCAAACCACCCTTCATTGTTCTCCACGTTATCAACTTTTACCTGGGGAAGACGCGAGCGGAGACGGGGAGCACACCGTTGATCCGGAGGCCGAGATTCAATCTGATCGTATTCGCAAAACGGAGAAGGTTAACAAAGGCGCGTTGCGCAGACGAATAGATGAAGTGGGCCCGGATGCCGTACACATCCGATCACTGCAAGCGTGGAGAATATTATGTTGAACCATTGCAAAGATTGTTTCAATATTCTACATTAAATGTATCGACGAATATGTTTGAAGTCAACGCCTATGGAATTTATGGGGGTTTTAACCATACTGTATTAATGTTTGAATTTAGGCTTTGACCAAGATTACATGCGGGTAGGGTGACAACGTTTTAAATATGTGATGAAATGAGCCTGTGCTTAATATATTGGGGTCGACATAGGTATGTCTTGAGAGTGCATAACTAAAGGAGAAATTGGATTAATATCTCAATCTCAAATTGGAGATATTAATATAAAACCCTTAGATTAATTTATTGAATATCTAAGTGCACAACAGAAAAAAAGAAAATATTCAAATTCTTTAATTACCTGAATTTAAGGGCAAGAAATAAGGGGAAGTGAGAATGTTCCTGATTGGGAAAAATATTGGGCAATAAAACCACTGATGTAATGGCTACAGCCAGGCTACAGTAAACCTAATAAAAGCTGGAAACCCTCCACTAAAAGGGCACTTTGTTATAATTCCTTAGTGCTAGCTCATGAAGAGTTTGTTTTGGAAATGCATGTACCGAACAGTATAAAGAATAGTTGATGTTTGAATCTTTTAATAGAGAAAATTGCGTATTTTATTTGACATGCAAGAAGGTCTCCAGATGAAATTAATTTGGATTTGGAAGACAAAAATAGATCGTGTAGTGGGTGCATGTAGTGTAGGTGAAAAGAAAAGAAAAGAAGTGATCATGATCTGAGAGGTAAGATGATGAGCTCCTTATTTGAACTCGGGTTGGAAGGCATTTGCTTGTGTATCACAGAGTGCAAGCAATTGAGGAAGACATCTCGCTGTATGATCACAAGCTTGAGAGGCGTGATAGAAGAGCTCACAAGGGATTCTCGAGGAAGAGTGTGGAAGAACCTGGAAGCAATTCTAACCCAGGTTGATGAAAGAAGGAAAGAGGTGTTCTGTAGGTGCTGCAGAGTGAAGCTCAGAGAGCAAGAGAGTGTTTACAGAAGTTCCAAAGAGTAGGGACTGAAGATTTCTTCAAAAGCCGCAGCTCAGAGAGAAGCAGAGGTAAGTTGCAAAGAAGAGAGCTTTGCTGCGCAGGCTTAGTGCCTTTGTGAGTGAAGAACTCCTAGAGAAGATAATGGTATACCAAGAGCCATAGCAGAGATCGGCAGAGATCATAGAGCCCTGAAGAGGCCACAACAAAAGAGTGGCAGGGAAGATGCCAAAGCAACATGAGGAAGAGAATCACGATGAAGAATATTGGAAAGAAGTGCCACTGGACTGTGGAAGAGCTCAATGAATCAAGAGAAGGAGGAAGAAAAGAGAGTTGATGCACAGGTGAAGAAGAAGACAAAGTGGCGAGGTTGCAAAAGGAAGGAGTAGATGATGAACGTTCAAGAAGAAAGAAGGACGCAGTGATTGAGTATCTAGAGAAGGACTCTGAGGATCTAAGCTCGTTGGGACTGTTGGGGTCTGCAGAGCCTTTGTATACATCCGACATATTTGTATGTTTGTAGGAACAAGAAAGAGAAAGAACAAACCATCGTATGTTACACTAAGGAAGAAAATGGAGCAGCCATATGTTTTGAGGATGTCCATGGCCGCTGGGAGAAAGATTCTGCTTCAACATATTGGAAGCAAGAGCTTTTGAACAGATATTGCCGTGCTTCTGAGGCTGAAGCAGCTTCTTTGAGTAATCAAGTAAGACACTGTATTGAAGACTGGATGAAATATAAGACTTGGAACAAAGAAATATTTGGTGACCAAATCACCAAATGAGACCATGAGTTTTATGCTTTTACAACCGATGTTGTGAATGCAAAGGCACGATGCCGTGTAGTTCACACGATGGAACTATGATGAATGAAGTTTATCGTTTCTGGCAAAGTATGATGGTATTCTTCGTATGAATAATAGATTGAACTATCGTTACATGACCACTAATTTTGGTTTGCAGAAGACATTGTCTCAATAGGTCGTATGACAGTTTGTCATTGGGCTACTTTTCGGTGGAAGCCGACGTCGCTTTGTTAAATGGCTGCGGAGAATGATGACAGTAGCTGAGCGGCAAGGTAGATGGGAATCAAAGATTTTATTCTCATGGGAAGACCCTGTAGAAACAGTGATGTATAAGATAACGGAGATCGTGGTGAGATGCCAAAGATTGTGGCATGAGTAGAGTGACGCGGTAACTACGAGAAGGTGTTCGATGGTAAGGACAAGAGATGATTGTAGATGAGAGAGTTCATTTTTATGAACTAGAGCGCAAATACATCCTTGAAGGGGATGGTGTGTAGTAGGAGACTTGGTAATGGGCAGCCTCGAGAAATGTTTGAAGAATTGGAATCGCTCTCATGTGTCAGCATTGGAGAAGAAAAGAAGATTTGGGACAGCATACTTAGATGTCGACAGAAGAAAGCAAGGCTTTGAGCTCGTAATTTCCGGGAGCTAAATGTTTAATAAATGCAAACTCGTTGATGTCGAAGGAGAATTGACGGGAGTGGGTGGGCCACTGATTTTCAGGTTGAGAATTCTCAGTGGAAGACGGCAACCAGTGGAATGGAGAGAATTTGAGCCTGCTAGAGAGGTAAGGCTTTACTCAGGATCTTGCTGCGGTGCAGGGAGAAGACTTAACCCTGCATCAGTTGCGTAACGTGAGGACACAAATGGACAACATAGAAAAGAATTGTTGATTGGACCACTGTGAGGGACCATTGGTCTTCGGGTTTGAATCGATGAAGTGGGCTGGTTGGATAGCAAAGAAGACAATCCATCACTTAGAGTTGTCTTAGAAGGAGAAGAGTCACAGAATGAGGATGAGCAACAATGAAGATGACGCGGTGTGTTCTCTGCAAGTGCAGAAAAGATTGCTATGGTTGTAGCAAAAGATGGACTCATTTGTTCTGAGGTTTGTAGAAAAGATTGAGGAGAAGGTCGTGTGGCGCATTGTTAGCTTTGCTGTTAGGGGTGAGAATCAGAGTTTTACCCACAGAAGACAACATGTTGTGTGAGTTTTTGGAGGACTTTATTTGGTTGTCGGAGTCAATCAAGAAGAAGGAAGGCAATTGCGGAAGATTTACAGAGGCGTATGAAGAAGATGTTGAACCTGAGTTGCGCATGGAGAAGATTTTTTTCATGTAAAGGAGATGAAAGTATAATGTTTCATTTAAGATATTCGTAAAAGAAGGTGGAAGCAAAACAAGAAATTTTTTGGAGTATCGTTGGAGAGAGAGGGGAAGCAGTGCTAAATAAGTCAAGTGTTGTCACAGAGGAACAAAATTTTTACCGTTGGGCAGAGGGAAGTGATGATTGGGTGGCGAACAGGGCAAGGCAGAAGAATCGAAGAAATAGGAATGCGTAAACAAAATAAGTGTCTGCAGTTTCGTAGGAAGGATTAGACAAGAGAATAGAATTTAAAGAAGACCGATGCGAAGATGCTCGGAAAAGGGCGCAATGAGAAAGTCATGAGAGATAGCAGCACAAGCAAAGCATAAAGGGTAAAAAGGGTACAAATTTCGTGGAAAGATACAAAGATAAAGTTTGGAAGGAGGAATGCGAAAGAAGGATGCCGCAACGATTGCCATTGTGTATCAAGGTGAATCAAAGTATAAAATAGAGCACATGATCAAGATCATGAATCATTTGAACTGGGAGTTCATGCAGGGTATTTGTGCTTCCAAGATGACGTGGTACATAAATAAACATAAGGGGTCTCACATGCTTTGTTCCCCTATGTAAAATATCCACACTGAGTACTTAGAAAATTTGGAAGGGAGAAATGTAACTCCGTCGAATGATTAGTGGTACAAGGTTGATAGCTCCATTTACCGTCATAGAGTTAGTTTAAATTAAAAATCGGAGAATTAAGTGGTTTGTGAGTCATCAAGGAATTCTGTGTTTATCTATTGTAATTGTATAAAAACAAACCTTCCGTGATGAATGACATTTACGACCGGGGCATTAGACACACCACATGTGCTCGCTAGAGGCCGTACAGGGAAATGTGATGAGAAGGCGCAATCAACTAAGATTCAACAAGGTAGGAGGTTGTAATCTAATTCACTATGTAAATAAGAGATGTTTCTGTCTTGTATGTGCATTTGTTGAGTTAAATCATGTGTGAATGTATATATGTTCTTGATGAAGGATAATGGACTCTCAATTGCGCAATTCCCAAATTTCGTAGCGAAAGTATGGTGTGCAAGTATGAAGGTCTAATAACGAGCCCAAAGTATTGATTAGCCATGAGTTCAAGTGTTAATCGTATGATAGGACCCTGTGACCTACCATGACAATGGGAATCAGGAGTCATCGAGCAAAGGGTGCTGAACAGCGGGCGTTTTTAATTATGTGAGTGGATTTCAGGATATAAAGTCTTTATGATAGGCCATGGACAATCGAGTTTGCCAGATCACACGGTAGCAGAGTAATACCTGTAGGAAGCACTTACCGTAAGGCCGCAGGCGTCAAAGAAATATAAGGTGCAGAAAGAAAGAAAGGTGTATTGACCATATTTAACAACCTTTTTATGCTGTAGGAAGGAGCGGAACCGCCATGAACGTGGTTTGGATTTGAATACAGTATTCATCGCACCACCTTATACCAACGCGATATTAGTGGCTATAGCCATTCTACAACGTTCTCGACGCGTGTCCCCGAGCGAAACAGCAAAACCACCCTTCACCTGCGCCATCGTGCACACCGACCAAAGATGCCGACATATCGATACACACCATTGATCCTGAGGTTTCAGATTTTAACGCATCGTATTCGCAAAACACGAGAAGGTTACCCAAAGCAAAAAATGGTGGTATGGACGAATAGATGAAGGGGTTCGACGCTCTATTAAATACATTGCAGCGTGGAGTATTGTATTATTATGTTGAACCATCGCAAAGATTGTTCAAATAATATTTATATTAAAGGGTAGACCATTTAATATGTTTGTAAGCTGCGCTTTGTGGAATGTACAGTATTTAACCATATCGTGCGGTTTAAATGTTTGAAACGAGGTTCGTGACCACAAATATATGGGTAGGGCGGGGACGCGTTTAAAGGATGTGGAGTGAAATGAGCTAAGTTAATATATTGAGTGGTCGACATATGTATGTCATGGAGAGCTATAATCTGAAGGAGAATTGGATTAATATCCAATTAAGATATTACCAGATAAACTCAGATTAATCGATTAATTATCTAAGTACAACAAAGAAAAGCATATTCTTACCACTAATTGACTCTGCTAAAAGCAAGTGGAAACAGGAGTGGAGATTTTCGTATTTTTTTGGAAAGATTAAAAAGGTAAAGTAACTATTGGGATGTATTTACACAGCCGCCTGAGGTCGAAGGAAAGTAAACCGGGAATGTGGGTGTAAGTCAAAAAAAAAACCCCTCCACCAAAGGACACGTAGCCAGAATTTAGTTAGCTCGTCGAAGAGTTTGTTTTGAAAATGCACACACCGAATGTAGAAAGAATAGTTGATGTTTGAATCGCTTAATAGAGAAAATTGCGTATTTTATTTGACACAGTGAAGGTCTCGTATGAACAAGAATTTGGATTTAAAGACAAACGATTGTAAGGTGGATGTAGTGTAGGTGAAAAGAAAAGAAGAAAAGAAGCAAGATCTTCGCCTGTGGATCTTGGGGAGGTAAGATGATGAGCCTTATTTGAACTCTTGTTGAAGTGCATTGTTTGCGTAACACAGAGAGGCAAGAAATCGAGGAAGACATCTTGCCAGGCGAGATCACAAGCGCAGAGCGTGATAATGAGCTCACAAGGGATCGAGTGCGTAAAGAGTGTGGAAGAACTCGAAATAATTCTAACCCAGTTGATGAAAGAAGGAAAGAGGTGTTCTTTGAAAGCAGTAGAGAAGCTCAGAGAGCAGAGAGGTGCCCAAGAAGTTCGTGTGAGAGGGAACCGCATTTGCCAAAAGCGTAGCTCGTGGAGAGAAGCTTTGGTGAGTGGGGTGCTGCGAAAGAGAGCTTGTTGTTGCGCAGGCTTAGTGCGCCTTGTGAGTGAAGAACTCAGAGAAGAGAATGGCTACCGAGGAGCTATAAGGGTAGACCTGCGAGATTGCGCAGGTTCGGAAGAGGCCACAACAAAAGAGTGTGGGAAGATGCCAAAGAAGTTGGCATGAGGAAGAGAATCACATATGAATAATATTGAAATAAGTTACCGAGATCAGAAGATTCTAAACAAAGAACTGAAGAGGAAGAGGAGAAGAAAGTTGCAGAGAGTTGGATGGTCGGTGAAGAAGAAGATAAAGGGCAGGCTACAAAGAAGGAGGGACATGAATGTCAAGAAGAAAAGAAATACTCGTAGTGATTGAGTATCTAGAGAAGCGACTTGGAGATCTAAGTCATGGGACCAAGGGGTTCAAGAGCCTTACATCCGACATATTTGTATGTTTGTAGGAACAAAGGAGGGGAAAGAATAACCAATGATGTTGTCACTAAGGAAGAAAATGGACAAATACATGTTTTGAGGATGTCCGTGCACGCTGAGAAATATTCTTTCCAACATATTGGAAGTAGAAGAGCTTAGGTTGGGGAGGGCTGGGCTAAGCTGGAGGCCGAATGTACTGAGGACTCGAAGAAGAGACCATTGGAAGGATCTTCTGGAGGAAATAGAGATTTGAATACAAAGATGGTAATTTGGACCACTTAAATGCTACCATGAGGTCTTATGTTTATGAACTCGAAGTGTTGGGGGAATGTGGCGTTAATGAAGGTAGTTCACATGATGGAACTATGATGAATGAAGTTTATCAAGCTCTGGCAAAGTATGATGAGTATCTTTCTATGAAGAAACATATTGAACTGATCGCAACAGGTTAATTCACTAATTCTTATTTGCAGAAGAGATTGTCCCGCAGGGGCATGGCGAGTTGTTGCCACGTCGATAATGACGGGTCGTTTTTGCGAAAATGGCCATGTGAGAATGATGATGCAGTCGACGGCGGCAGGATGGGAATCGTGATTTTTATTTCATAAGACCGAGGAAACAGATGCGAGACAAAGGAGATTGTGAGACAAGATCAGGAATGAGCAGACACGTAAAACTGCCAGCAGGCAGAAGGTGGCGGATAAAGGTATTAGATGATTAAGGAGTGAGAGAGAACATTTTCCTTATGAACTAGAGTAGAAATACATCCTCCAAGGGATGGCGAAGAGAGACTATCGACGTCTCGAGAAATGTTGAAGGAATTTGGAATCTGCTTCCGATGTGCTGATTGAGAAGAAAGAAGATTGGGACAAGACACTAGATGTCGACGAAGAAAGCAAGGATTTGAGGTTCTGAATTTTTTTTGAATGTTAAATTTTTAGATGAATGCAACTCTGTTGATAAATGAGGAGAATGACAAGATGGGGGCGGTCAATTGACGGAGAAGGAGAATTTATGGAAGACGAAATCCGTGAGCTGAGAATTTGAGCTACGCAAGAGAGGTACATTGACCAAAGCAGGATTCCATACAAGAGAGAAGACTTCAACTCAGAATTTGTCATAGAATGTGAATATCACTGGATGAAGATAGAAAAGAATTGTTCATTGAATCACCGCAGGGGACCATTGGGTCTTGGGTTTTGGAATTGACAAGGCATAAGGATAAAAGCAAGAGCAATCCACCGCCCTTAGAGTTGTCTTAGAAGGAGAAGAGCCTGCGTAACAGTATGAGCAAATTTCATTCAAAGATGAGACTACTACAACCTCATATGCAAGAAAAGATTGTTGCTATTGGTAGCAAAGATGAATTGGCTTGTCCTGGATAGCTCAGAAAAAGATTGAGAGAAGTTTGGGGAAGATTGTTGGGCTTCTGCCAAAGAAGAGATAACCAGAGCCACCGTTGTGCAGATAAATATACGTAGGCCAGAGGACTTGGATTTGATTGCCGGAGCCAATCAAGAAGAAGGAAGGTACCAGGAAGATTTCTGAAAAAAAGTGTACAATGAAGATGTTGAACCCCAGTTGCAGCATGGAGAAGATTTTTTTGGCCAAAAGATACAGAATGTTTGCTAAAGATATCAAAAGAAGGTGAAATTCTGAAAACAATGCCTTGGAGTGTCGAGAGGGCTAAGCAATAAGTCAAGAAGAAAGAAGAGAGGAACAAATTTTTAACGTTACAAGAGAGGTATGGACATTGGGTATGAAAGAAAGGTAAGAACTGAAGAAATAGGAATGCAGAACAAAAATAAGTTCAGCAATGAGGAAGGATTAGACAAGAGGAATAGAATTAGTGAAGACTAGCTTAAGATGCTTTAAAAAGGGCAATGAAGCGAGGAACAAAGAGAGTATAAAGACAAGGAAGGGAAGACAGAGGGTGGGTACAACCTGGAAAGACATGACAAAGTTTGAAGGAGGAACAGTGAAAGAAGGATGCAACGGATGGCTGTGGGCCATATCACAGAATCTGCAGATAAAGATGAGAGCACACATCAGAGAACGAACTATTTGAACTCATAGATCGATGTGTATTAGGCTCAAGACACTTTTGCATATAGCTGCCACAAGGGTTCTGTTTGCTCTCTTTGCAAATATCCACACTCGATAATTTTAGTACCTGAAGGAAATGAATCGCCGAACACCAGAAAGGTATGATAGTCCATTTCATTCTATCACAGAGTTAGTTTTAAATTGGTAACCCAGGAATTAAGCGGTTTGTGAGTCATCAAGTGAATTTGAAGCATTCATTGTAATTACAAAACAAACCTCTGATAGAGCGAGGGAGAGCCGCACAAACCCTGGCACAGGAGGCCTCCGGCATACCGCGGTAGAGGTCAGAGGGAGAATGAGGAGAAGGGCTAAATTCAAATCCAGATTCGGCTGCCAGTAGGAGGTTGTAAGCTTAACGACGGTGGGGAAGAAGAGAGGCTCTGTCTTGTATGTGCATTTGTTGAGTTAAATCATGTGTAAATGTGGCAGGAGTGTTCTTTATGAAGGATAATGGTTCTGTGGGTGGCCTCCAGCACTCACCCCGTAGCGATGTCATGGGTATGGAAGGTCTGAAGGATAAACATGATTAATGTATATCTCGCTGTTAATCGTATGATAGACCCCTTGTTAACCACCATGGCTGAACTCAGAGGCTGCTGAGCAAGGTGGAATTGTTGGAGGGGCCGCAACTGCAGAGTGGATTCCTGGAGATATAAAGCTCAGGTATAGCGGCAGTGGATAAACTAAGTCAGTGAAAGCTGCACAGAGTATGAGTGAAGCACCAGAAGGATCGAGATTGTATACCGCAGGCGTCAAAGAAATATAAGCAAGTAGTTAAGGTGAAAAGGCAGGTATTGGACCATACGACGGAACCTTGCGCGGAAGGGAGCGGAACCAAGAAGTGAATGTGGGTTTGGAGTTGAATGGTGGTATTCATCGCACCATTTTTATACCAGCGATATTAGTGGGGTTGCGAGCATTCCACAGAATGCCGACGCGTGTCCCCGAGCGAAATAGCAATACCACCCTTCACCTGCGCCTATCGCGCATTAACTTTCGGTCAGTGAAGCGAGCGATATCGACACACACCGTTGATCCGGAGGCTCAAGATCTGGTCAAAGGATCCTATTCGCAAAACGCGAGAAGGCGAAATAAAGGTGCAAGGCTGCGTGGTCAGGACCAACAGATGAAGGGCCTGAGCACATACATCCAATGCAAAGGGAGCATTGTGGCTATTGGGTGGTTAACTATTGCAAAGATTGTTCATTAATATTTACATAAAGGGGTAGACCATTTAATATGTTTGTGAAGTCGCCGCCTATGGAATGTGGGCGGTGGCTTTGAAACGCAAGTATCGTAGGTTAATGTTTGAACGGAGTTCGTGACCACGCATTATGGCGCGGTGTAGTGAGCACCGGGGGTTAAATGCGTGATGAAATGAGTCAAGTAATATATTGATAGTTTATATATGTATGCTTTTATATTTACAACTGAAGGAGAATGTATCAGACTTAAATTAGATAGCTAATATAAAACCCCAGATTAATGATTAATTATTCTAAAAATAAAATCAAAGAAAGTAGCCTGTACTTTTAATTAATTGAATTCTGCTGGAATAAGGAAGAGATTTCGGATTGGGAAAAAAAGATTGGGCAATAAAACTATTGGGATGCATTTACACAGCTTGAGGTCAAGGAAAGTAAATCCCATCGTGGGTAAATGGAAATCTCGCACCGTGCACCCACACCTGCTCAAAGAAGAGTTTATAGTGGCTTCTACCGTGATACTTTGCAGGCCGCCATGATGGCCATCTTTCGAGAATCTATTGACGACCATGAAAACATAGTCACCGCTAGTAGAAGGCAGCCCGGCGGCGTAATCCAAGGTGAGATGGATTCTAAGGTCACGAGGGGTGTAGCGAAGCATATAGGCCTTGTTTTCGATGGTCGGTTTACAATGGCACAAGCAAAGGCAGATTTGGATGTGCTTCTCGACATCCTTCGAAGGTTCGGCCAATAGAAATACTGCAGGATTGCCACTTTTTTCTAATTCCCCGAAATGCCCGACTCGACCGTAATGTGCTTCCATATCATCTGGCATGTCGCTTGAAGGAACACAATGGTGTCCCGCACATAAAAGTGCATCTTGGAGGTGAAAATTTTGAACTTGCGTACCCCCAAGAGAGTTCCTTGTAAGTCATGTGGCCGACCTTGGGTCACTCTCATAGACAAGCCGCCAACCGGTTCATGCCCATAAGAAGAGGCACCAAGGGTGAGCGCCGCGATCCTGCTCGCTGAGGCCATGCGCCATTAATTATGCCATCTCTTTCAATGGATGTTCAAATGAAACTATTGCGTATATGTGGACCAATTTATGAGCATCATTCTGCAACTTTGTGTGTCCATGTTCATGGGGGCCATGTCCGTGTGGATGATTGCTTCTTCCCCAAATGTAATGCTTCCATCAAGGACAAGTTTGCACAATGGAATACATTTCTTTGTCATAAGTGGGATACTTGCGAACCGTGTCGTACAATGTCTCACCGTGATATGCCACCATGTCCGCCAGCCTGGAGAAGAACGCTCAATAGCACAGTCGCAGGCATCTGCTTTATCTCAAAGGGCTGTTGCAAGTTCCGGTAAAGTGAGACCCAAGTAACACAAAGCATTTTTCACCCTATGAATGCTCGTTGAGTAGTTCACTGGGACCATTTTTGTCATGTTTTCCTTCCTTTGGTGACACTGACTCAAGTGCTAAAGTGATATGAGAGAATCCCTAGCCATCGAATCTCTGCAGAAAATTAAAGACCTAGAAACAGAAGCTCGTTACAGTAGTTGGCATGTGGTCATCACCGAATGACTTGGATCTTGGATGGATCCACATGCACCCCTTCCATCAATAAGCGATCTTCGCATATTAACTGGCCATGCCAAAAAGTACTTCGCATTGGCACACAATCAGTGCCGCCCAGTAGGTTTGGAGGACTTGCTGAGCGTGTGTGAAGGTTTTCCCAAGTCCGGGTCAAGATCAAAATGTCATCCAAGTGTACCACTACAAATGATGGTGAATGGTCACAAGATGTTGTCCATCATCCTCATGGAAGGTTACATTCACACAACCCGAAAGGCATGACCAACATTCAAAAGGCCTTCTGGCTTCGCGCTCTCTCCACACATCGCAGGGTTCAATTCCAAGATCAGTGGATACACCAACCAAGTCAATCTTGCTGAAACATTAGACCCTGCAGAGGCCATCTGCAAGGTCATCAATCCGTGGGATCGGGTACCTATTCCGGCATGTTGATCTTTTTCGCCCCGATAGCTGACACAGAATTTCACGTCCTATCCTTCTTTGTACCAACACGATCGAGCTCCCACAGGCGATGAACTTGGCCGGATGAATTCTTCGCAAATAGCTCTCAGAATCATTTCTTAATTTCATCGTTTCCGTAACCGAGCGCCGATGTAGATCGTCCATTGGGTAGCGGTAACTTGGGGTCGATCAATCGGGTGCTTGACTTGACAGTTATAGAGGAACCCTAAGGGTGAGGTGAAGACAACCCCATACCTCCACAACCTTATCCATTTATTGTTGTCATGTAGGAGCTTTTCTGTCCGGAGGTTTGGGTTACAATTTTCTTCTTCTTGCCTTTGGGGCAGACTACTTGCTAAAAACGAATTTCGGTTTGGGGAATGAGTCACTCATTTGTTTTCATAAAGAACTAAAGAGATAGCGATAGGAGGTATACCTCTGCATTCCGTACAACTTATTTCCCAAAGTAGCAATAACAGCCGCAAGGCCGAGACTCATACACAACATGACACTTCCATGGGCATGGTTGTCTCAATAATACGTCGAAACAATAGGGAGCAACGTCACACACACCTCATCCGTTGAAGGGCTTGATGCGACAGTGGGGAAGACGCAGACCGCCGGGCCGACGCAGATCTCGTCCTTCGGTGGAAGCTACCCGATGGTGTATGATTATGGGTGATACGTGGCCCGGCAAGCCCAACCGCTTCACGGCGTCCGAAATGAGGTTCTTTTGGCTCCCATTATCGACAACGAACCCAGAATCTGCAGCCCTTACTCTCCAGCATCCTGAGGGGAAGAGATCGTCTCCTCCTCCTCTGGATCTTCCAGCTTTCTTCCCTTGATCTTCGTAGTGGCACAATGGCATCGGGCTCCACATCAATAACTGCTTTCGTCATTCCCCTGTCGTTCCGATTTGTTTTGCTGCATCCACTAAAAGGCCGCATTCTCGGCCACCAAGAATCGTTGGGCCCCACACTCCACTCTGGGCGGAGTGAGCTTTATGAACTCACACCACTTCCCCGTGTCCTTCTTTGGCTTTGCCAGTAGTTGTTTTTATTGCAATGAAGCAGTGGTTCCAGTCAGCCAGCACTTGCTCTATTCTCTTTGTTCTGCGGTTTGGACACCTTCTCTCCCTTTGTTTTTGATTCGTATCCAAAGTCTCCTCTTCCGTTTCGAATTTCTGCCATTACTGGCACTGGCATTTCCGCATGTTGCATCAAGTGAGGAGATGTCGAGAACCCCATTTTCTCCTCGAATGTATCTATGCATAACCATTTATTTTAGCACTGCAGAGTGTTTTATGAATTGATACCCAACTGGTGTTGGTGGTATGGAACAGACTACATACCATGCACATCTTGATCCCTGTTGCCGCAAAGGTGGTCTCCGTTGGGAAGGTAAATCCCCTCCGCGACAGAAAGGCGATCCTCACCAGCTCCGGCCAGTGGCCCAGCAACAAACAACAATGCTACACAGCTCCTAGTTACGAATGAAAGATTTGGGATAAGAACCCACTCCGGGATCAAAGGCCGGATTCCAAAAGAGATGCCCCTCATTCTTCCATCTCCCGTATCACAACCTTCCACGATCTCCGTGGATGAACACCGCACAATACGAAAGAACAACAAGATACAAGACAGGAACTAAAGATACGTAACTAAACATCACGTAAAAGACATTACTCGCATTAACATAATGGAAAAGGAGGAAATCCATAATCATAGTCATCTATTAAAGTGGTAAACGAATAGAAGTTACAACCAAGTTTCCGGACAAGTACTTCCTTCGCTGGTCTCCGGTTGCCCAATGCCTCGCAAAGTCACGGAAAGGGAAACCTCTCCAGTCTCGTGACAATGGTCTCCTTGCTCGAATGGGCCTTAAGGGAAAGGAAGGATTCTTTTCAAAGACAAAGGCACTTGGGAATAGAGTAAAGCTCAAAGATTTCAAGACTAGTCACAGCAGATCTCGAGCAAGCTTTTAGTGAGATGGGGAAGGAGGGGACAGATCCTATTATTATGGGATTGGCTCCTATCAATGTTAATAACGATAGAAGGTGGCAAAACTACTTCCCTTCCATAGAACTCCCGTAGGCCAAACCTCCCAACTCAAGATAGTGCTGGTTGTGAGTTTGTTTGAACTCAACTTCACCATCCATATATAAAAACAAGCCCCTAAATGGGTGGCGCGATTGTCGCTCTATGACAAGAGCGCCATGGCGCGACCTCTTTACGCATTTCCCCGAGTGGCGCGAGTACCGAACTCCGTTCACTCCGCGCCAATGCAAAAAGAGTCATGCCATGGATTTGCAAGGAGATGTCTCTCAAGGGGAATGAAGTCATACCGTAGGGATAAACATGATGTTTTCAAAGGTAATGACGTTGTTCATGTGTCACGTTATGGGTCCTCCATTGTGCGGACGGGAATGGTAGGGATTGTGACAAATTATCAGGTAAATGAAGATGCCCCTGTGCCATGAGGCTGCCCGAGAGAGAGGGTTGAAATGCTTTACGAGAACATGTCCGACCGAAGGCCCGCCGTCTTAAAACTCCGGCATACGTACATAAATCGATATCTTAAGTACACGATGTATATATATGGTATGGATTTCACCATCCGAACAGAAAGTATGCTATAACCGATCTGCATGGGCATGCCTATCCAACTAAGATCAAACAACAGACTCAGTATGGTCGCACCATCCAATCATTGAGTCATGTACATAATGACAATAATCCACAATCGCAGCTCCTGATTACAACAGACAATAACCCGTGTCTGCGTCCATCCCGACTCCCAAATAAGTACAAGTTCTCTAAAGACGCGAATACAAGGAATATGTCGAACATGAAGAACATCGCCCGATTACGGCACCAACATGAAAGTCGTTAACGTACGCGAGAGAAAACCACTCAATAATGACAATGGTCCTCGAAGGTACCACAGTACAATTCCTACTTGCCGTGCGAATAAATGAGTTGATGTCGAATACCCGCGACCATCCTCGGACGTGAGGTCCATAATGAAAACCTCTCGTCGAATGCGACGAACCCGCTTTATTAAGGCATGTGTGCCCCACAGCTCATCAGAGTTCGACCAACCTCTCCTGGATATGCTGAGTTGAAGTCGACAGAAGTGATCTGATCGAAGGTGGGCCATAATGATTCTACATCATCAAGGATGACAGTAGGAACATAATGTTTTGTTGTGAATTAAGACCATATGAGAACAAAGAGAAGTTTGATATTTGCAGAGGCCAACTTTCGAATATGAACGGCACGACAAAATGGAATTGGCAGATTGACATCAACTACCTGTCATGGCGACGAGGTGCTGAATGCATGTGAGAGGTCAAAAAGAGATTATCAAACTCCATGGAAGTAAAGTAATAAATGAGATGAGATGTCCTCAAATCCTCGACAATGCAATGTGCAAAAGTGCTATGTTCAAGAGCGATGACACCGCCGACGACAACGACGATGGTTCCATTTTTCTCTCCCCAACTATTTCTCACAGTACCCCAATTATTTTTGATAACAAGCTTGGCGATAGCATATGCTCGTGATATAAGTTCGCTCTTCGGCTAATCCATCCCAGTGCATTTAACGAGTCCTAGGAAGGAGAAACCCTATAGAACGTCATTTCGACGGAATAATCCACAATGTATTAACGAGTATGACAAAGGAAGAACTCGGCGTTCTTCATGTTTAGAGAGTTTGAAAAGACAACAAAGAAAACTCCACGTGTCCTCGTAAATAGTTTCCCGCATCCGAAAGGTAGAAAAAACAATATCCCGGAAAAAACCTCCTAGTCGTGATAGTTAGGGGTATTCTTCGTAATCGATCCGTACCTGTACCGAAAAGGGTTAAACTTATACCGGGTGAATGTCGATTCGTGTCTATTTTAACCAGATCGAAACGATGCGGGCTCTCGGCGATCTTTTTCATGATACGAGAGAGCTTGCAGAATGGAAGATGACACTTCTCCTAGGAGGAACGAGTGGGTGTGGGTAGCAACCGGTTCGGCATGGGGAACTACTTCCTGGGCAACAAAGGCTGCAGAGGTCGTCAATGCGACCACCATAGCCGGTTCCTCAAAGAATGGGTAAACAACCAAGTGAAGGCATATGATCGGCCGTGCGTATAATGACGATGAGGGAGAAAACCAAGGCTCATCCTGCAAAAAATAGGGTCGATAAGATGACAATCACAAGGGGTAAAATGGGAAAGGTTTCATTTTTATGTCAAGCTTTGAAATCAGGAAAACTCTCGCTTTTTGAAGTTGTTTCTATTTTATACAAGCTTGAAACAAAGATAACCATGCTTGAAATCAAGCTTACTTACACAAGCCAGAACTTTAAAAAAAAACTATGCTTGAAAAGTAAGCATGCCCCGCAAAGATGGTGAAAAGGCGTCAATTCCGAGGTACATGCCCCCAAGCTTAGTCCATATGAAAGATGATGGAGTGAAGGTTCAAATTTAAGAGATTCAAGAAAGACTCGATCGGGATTTTACAAGAACTCAACAAAGACTCGAATTGAACTAAAATTGTTTCATTATTTTAATTATATGACACATTAAAAGAACTATCCTCGTGACACCTTGTTTCATGGTTTAAGGAGCTGACACAAGACAAGGAACCTCCGGTCTCGACAACCTTGTTTCATTTTTTTAGAGCTTGACAAGACAAGGAACTCTGCTCCAACAACCTTGTTTCATTTTTTAGGGAGCTGACACAAGATAAGGAACTCTGCCTCCAACAACCTTGCTTCTATTTTTAAGGAGTTTTGACACAAGAGAATCTGATGTTCAATAATTCACCATAATGAATAAGTAGTTACTGCCTCCAAGAGTTCCCACCTCCGATGGAAGAAAACATCTCCTGGAAGCTGACCCAAATGCCTCAAAGACATTATGCATAAATCAGCATTCATCGTGTGTTTCCAGCATGTGCACGGCAGACACACAGTTGACCACAGGACAGACACACCCGTGGATAGAAACCAGAGGGGTGATGGCGGACCGCCTGCCACATTAGGACCAGCATCCACAAGGCTGACTTCCAGCTGTCAGCCAACTGGGGCCCTTCAGCAAGGAAAGAAAGCACACGAAAGAGGGAGGAGACGAGCGTCTGCATGGCATGTGTGTAATCGCGCCCCGCATGCATGAAAATCCAAGGCCCGATCCATCATCACATCCAGACAAGGACGAAGCCCAAGTACCTGTAACCCAAGAGATCTCAACGTGCTGACCGGGTCCTTCATTAGCGTACGCGTATTTTTAGCGGCAGCGCAAGCGGTGGTGAACCAAAAGCTCGCTGTAGTTAACATTTACCACGCACGCACCTTCGTCTATAAATTTGGTGCCGGGTACAACCGCACCAAGAGCCCCACTGCATCTCAGTGCGCGCACTTGCCAAATCTTTGCAAATCGTATTCGCAACTCCAAAGGAAGTACCAAACTGGTTTTGTAAGTTACCATCGAAATGCGAAGGTCTTCCCCTCGATGTTACGGGCGTGCTTTCCTCCATGACCTCCATCTCGACAAGGAGGAATATTCCTCCGGAGCCTCCATCATGGAGAGGCGGAGGAGCGGTTTTTTGAAGCATGGTGATGAGAATCTTTTCCAAGACCGGAAGAATCAAGAGCACTGTATGACATGAGGGGTGAGATCCACTCCTCGGCGAAAAGACCGGTGCACCGCTGACGGTGGCTGCCTCAACCGATCCGACGACCGGGTCGGTTGGTCGTGATGGATTCTGAATTTAATTGGGGGAGGATCGACTAAGACCTATTCTTGACCAATCATAGGATCGGTGGCAGAGAACTCAAAGAAAGCCGATTATAACCGGTGTGAAGGCGGGTGTAGAATCGACCGTTGTCCAAGACTCGTCTCGGCTTCATCCATATAGTGATAAAGGTAGAATGCACAGGTTTTCTGCACAACCACAGATTGGTCATCTTTAATTTCTCGCTTCTTAGAATTCTTATCAACAAATTTAAGACGTGCCCCCAACTTGACTCCGAGCGAAAGTAACGTAGGCGTCGTTGGAACGTTATTTCTGGTACCTTGGGAATGCCGTGGCACCATGGCCTATTCTCGTGGCATGGGCGACCGGAACTTGACTTTCCTCGAGGAAGGTTGGAAGGACTATCAAGAGGAGATTCCTTAGGGATGAGTCGTACATTTAGCCTCTCGCTATCGACTTCTTCTTTGTCTTTCTTCTTCTTAGCCACCCGGTTACTCGAATCCGACTTTCACCCAAGCAAGGAAGAGAGACGAAACAAAGTGGGGAAGGGGAGAGGTCCACCTTGGAATCGACATGAGGTTGTCTGTGGAGGAACCGATTGAATGGAAGAGGGAGATATTCGGGACAACAAGAGAGCGGAGAGAACAAACCCGAAACAGCAACTCAAATAAATAACCCTGGCGAAGCATCTGCCGCCATGTAAGGAGCACCAACATTTCAAAAGGGAGAAATGACTCGAGATTCCCTTCGAGGGGGATTCCTTGGTTGGTGAACTCGAAAAAGTTGCCATCAACCTCAAAACCACACCTGCCGAAAACAAGTTAAGACACAACCAAACTGTCAACAAGCAATGTCTAACAAAGGTAATCGTGGCGATTAATTTTACGATTGAAAGTAAATAGCTCCCACTGCTTGCTGTTTCAAGTAGCGAGAAATTACAAAAGACACTTTATCTCGTAGCTACGTCATGCAGTGACAGCGCTCGACTTGCCTCGCCAAGTTTAGGTTTTAAAAGACAAATGAACGTCGTGGAAAACTAGGAATAAAAGGTGGCACAAGCATCCGTGAATCGCAATATACACCTTGTTTCAAAATGAAACAGAAATCGACCAAGGACTTTCCGTACAGCAGGTGTAGTCTCCCCACGTCGTAGTTCGTGTATCAGCTGTAAAAAAGGTGCATCTGCTTCCCTGGATAAAGGATCAAACTCATAGGTTCCCCTTTATATACTCGACTACCGGGAGCGCAGTCCGTACTATGTCAGTTTCAGTTAACAGGCGAACGACAAATGCTAGGTTTAACGACGTCGAACACGTTCAGCTCAGACCTTCTAAATACAAGCGTTAAGCTCCATTGTTGCCTTAGGTTAGTCTGAATGAATTTTATGTTTGATCTTCAATTAAGTTTCACCGGTGCCCATCGGCATGTTATGTCTCCCAAATGCAAGCGGAGAGAAAGACATGCAACATTTCGTTCGATGAAACTCGGTTAAATGAGAGTTGAGAGCTTTAATACAAACGAAATGAACGGAATACAAAACAAAAAAGAAAGAATGTCTTTGATGCAATCAATGCACTGCACATTTTTCATTCAAACACCAATCACCAGTGATACGGAAAAGATGATTAATTTAAAATTAATTAAAAAAACAAAAGAGATTATATTTTTTTTTTAAATTTTCAATGTCTAATGAAGTAATGTGCACCGAAAAACAAAAGGAACAACAGAGAAATGATAACTAAGAGAGCAAAGCAAACAAAATTCACTCACCAAGCAAGCAACCAAATCTCTTAAATCGACCCAAAAGTCTCTCAAATCGAAGAAAGACTCAAAACACCCCAATGGACCGGATCTCGGGTCCAGCAAGGCAAACGAATTCCGAATGAAAGAACGAACAAACACTCAAAGACGCAACAAAACAATCAAAGACCTGCAGAGGCATGGGAGGTTAAGCAACAGCCGATGCAGACAAATTGGTAAAGACATACCCAAAGCTCCTGCAGGAGGGCTCGATTCACCATGCCACCATGCCCCAGGGGCTCAAATCAGGAAACCCAGGATGAGGCAACAACCAAAGTGATAGCGTGAATTCTACCAAACTGTGCTCCAAATGCACCTAAACAATCAGAAATCAAGAAGAAAAAGTATTAACAACCTAAAGCAAAAATTGAAGAAATCAGCAAGTCGCTGTGGGTGGCGCGATCGTGGCCTTGAAACTAGCGCGCAGTCGGCGGGCGAGACAGACAATGCAACACGGCACATAAGTGCCACTGCGCCGTGCAAACCTGCGCCACGAATTTTCAATGAAAACTCAAAAACAAGCTAATCAGAAAAAGACCACATGCTTTCACAAACCACAAGGCTAAAATAATGAAAGAACCCAAACTCCAAGGTTCATCAAGCAAGGAGTAAAACAATCGTGTTTAACCAATCATAAACGAGACAAGGAAAACCGGACGATCTCAAATGAGTCGCCAATTTGTTGGGAAGGTAACCGCGGACAGAGGCGATCCCTACTTAGCTCACACAGGGCCGAGGTGCACCAAACAAATAAATGCGAGGACGAAATTTAGTTAAGCGAAATGAAAGATTTGGGGATAAGAAACCTACTCCGGATTCCGCCGATCCGAAAGAGATGCCCCCGTCCTTCCGCCTCCCGTATCACAATCCTTCCACGATATCTCCTGGATGAACACCGCACACAAAGAACAAACAAGATACAAGCATAGGAACTGTGCATACGAATTCAAATATCGGTCGAAAGACATTACTCGCATTAACATAATGGAAAAGGAGGAACCATAATCATAGTCATTCATTAAAGTGGTAAACGAACAGGTTACAACTGCTCGACGTCGCGTCTCTCCTTTCGCGGGTCTCCGGTCGTCCACGTCTCGCAAAGCTCGCCGGGAAAGGAAACCTCTCCGCAGTCTCGTGACAATGGTCTCTTGTTCGAATGGGCCTTAAGGAAAGGAAGGATTCTTTTTCAAAGACAAAGGCACTTGGGACAGGTGAGAAAGCAAGTCAAGATTTCAAGACTAGCCATGGCGCAGATCTCAGAGCAAGCTTTTAGATGGGGAAGGAGGGAGTTGGGATCCTATTATTATGGATTGTCTCTATCAACAAGGAAGGTTCCACAGAAGGTGGCAACCATTTCCCTTCCATAGAACCCCGCAGGCCAAACCTCCCAACTCAAGATAGGCGGTTGTGAGTTTGTTTGAACTCAACTTCCGCCATCCATATATAAAAAATGGGCCCCTAAAATGGGTGGCGCGATTGTCGCCTATGACGAGCGCTCATGGCGCGACCTCTTTACGTATTTCCTCGAGTGGCGCGAGTACCGAACCGTTTTACCCGCGCCAATGCAAAAGAGTCATGCCAAGGATTTTGCAAGGAGATGTCTCAAGGGGAAATGAAGCTCATACCGTAGGGATGCAATGATGATGTTTTCAAAGGTGCTGACATGTCTGCGTGCTTCCGCCGCAGCGTGGCCCCAATGCGGATCGTGGAATGGTAGGGACGGTGACAAATTACCGTGTAATGAGTCCATTGTATGTACTTGTCCTCATAGTTTCCACGGATAGTATCGTTCCTCGATTTCCCCCCCGCGTCTCGTAAATAATTTGTGGCGGGGGGTACGGCTTGTGGAACAAGAGGGTTTTGTCTCATCCTTTTTTCTCACGTTGGCGCCTACCAGTCCTCGACATGGGGGGCAACTTCGAGAGTGCAAAAAAATAATTTTCCGTCGAAAATTCATGAACCAATAGCTGATTCCCCACAGATTCAACCATCTATCATCTACCACATCTCCATCTATTTCCACCTCAAATACAGAATGCTTGCACTTTCTACTAACTTCAAAAGAGTTGCACTCCCGCAGTGGGTGTCGATGCGCATGCGCCACCGGCCAAGTGTACCGCGAAGGATCCGGGGCAAAAAGTTATCATTCACTTCCTCAGCCTGCTCTCTTTGTTTTTCGAGGCCACCTCGAGCAATATTTCGATGATCTCCTACCCTCATCTTTCTTTTCGTCCCCCACGGGTGTCCATCGGGTTTGTGACGCCGATCTCGCAAAGGTTCCACCGCATCGAGCCCCAACTCCTTATACCGACCTCATCGGGGACATGCAAAGAAGGATCAATAAAAAGGCATCGCTCCGATACCACTGATCCAAATTTATGCAGAACGCAACAGAACAAACACATAAACCATAAATATAGAGATGCAGCGGAAATAACACTTCATTTCATTAATATCAAAGAACTGAAATTTGCTTACAGACAGAATGGAAATAAAACTAGCTAAGGCACTGGTAGCTATCTCTGAGAAGAGATGTGGCGGCTACAGGCCTCTGAACTGAGTTACAATGAGGCTCGAGGGCCTATTTATTATTGAGAAACAATGGAGAACCTTAAACATCCAAAAACCTAACCCTAGGAGATGAAGCGCCAAAACTATGGGCCCCGTTTGGGTAAATTGGTGTTTCAACTTCCCAGGGACGTAACTTTGGCATACTATCTCCGTTTGATGCACATGGTACATCATTAGAAATAACTATCCGAGGACTACAACTTTCGCCACGAATATCCATTCTGGAACCATGTGTTGACTGTAATATTATATGTTGGGATGGCTCTTCAACTTCAACTTGGTTAATTTCCAATGGTGGCTAGTATTTGGTTATGCTGGAGATGTTTCTCACAGTTGGAGTGAATTTAGAATGCTTACACACATCTTATATCTATGGTGTTCCTATGATGGATTTGTTGTTTCCTTTGGCTATTGGATGAAGGAATTCTGGTTTAAATTATCATGTCTTTTTTGTTCTATTGTTTCCTTTGGCTCTCAGATGCAAGACATTTTGGTTTACATTATTTTCTTATATCATGTCTAGGCTCCTTACAGTATGGTATGTGACATATGTGTGTTGTGAAGCGTCTAATTCTTTCGCTATTGTAAGGAAATCTCTTTTCATTTGTCTTTGACTTTTGTTATCAAGACCCTCTCATTATGGATGTAATCTTCACGTAATCCTTTTTTAATGAATGAAAATTGTTTATATATATATATATATATATATATATATATATATATATATTGCAATTAGTGAAGATTGATTATATAAAGATATGCATTTAACAAAATAATTAATGGAAGGTTTGGAAAGTTATTTCATATTATAGTTTATGGGCTTGATTCTTTTCTATAAAGAATATTTACTTATTATAGTTGAGGGCTTGATGCATTTTAGCCATGAACATATTTCTAGATTTTTGTTACATGCTTTTTTTTTCTATTTTTAAATACATTTTCATAACTTGTTTATATAATCTCTTCGATGAATAAGACTCTTGTATTTAGATATAATATAGAAAATTGAGTAAATTTTGTTAACACAAAGCAAATTAAAACATCTTTAATTAATGGAAATCACTTTTTAACTTACATATATGTGTAGATATAGTTTAATTACATACTATTCAAAATAAAAAATATTATAAATTACAAATTATTTTAAACAATTCAATATAAAAACTTCAAACAAGTGAAAATAACCATAACTAGAGCAATTGAATATAAATATAATAAATAGAAAATAAGCCATAATTCTAAATATAATAAATAAGAAAATAGCCATAACTAGAGCAATTAAATATAAATATAATAAAAATTAAGATAAATACAATTTTCATGTTTTCTAAAATTTAAATCTTGAAAAAATTATCACATCCAAAACATAGCCATAGCAATTGAATATAAATAAATTTATAATAATAAAATCATCATAAATAGAATTTTCATGTTTTATAAAATTTAAATAAAATCTCTATCACATCTCACGCGATGCCATATTGTTAGATAAATAAAAAAATGTTAGATTAGTATTTTAAAACAATTATTTATAATAAATTAATTTTTATTTAAAATTTTGAAATTTAATACTTTTATAAATTTATATTACAATATTTATTATCATGATTAGAATTTAGATGGTTCTTTCCATTTCAATTCAATCATTTAAATTATATATATATATATATATATATATATATATATATATATATAAAAGAAAGGATCAAAGCACCAACGCCTCTTGGAGCTTCCACTTTATAGTGTCAAATCATTAATAATAGAGAAAGGGATCTAAATTCAATTTCTCGGAGATGGACTCTAAAACATTTAATATAAAATATACAATTATATATTCTCCAAAGGATAATGAAAAACATTGGTTCGGTTTGTTGGTGTCAAAATGGGAGCCAAAGTTGGATATCCTACCAGATTCCTAGTAGCAATTTGACAAATGTTTCAATATGAAGAATTGCAATGGATTTGTAGCGCCCCCAGCAGCTCGTGTATCGCTGAGGGTAAAACGGTGGAATCTTTTCCTGAGAGTTCGGTGAAGCAAGAATACATCTGCGGACTTGCCACAGAAGTAATTCCAAGGAGATATGTGGAGTGTGCGGAGGCGCTGATGCTCTTCAGGGTTGAAGTGGGGGCGGAGTTTATGAAGGAACTGCTGCTCCTCTGGAGTGCTGCCATGGCAGATGTTGGGTGCACAGCGGCACTCCATTCTATTTATTGAAAGAGATTGGCGCTCATGAAATATATAGCTGGAACCCTCTGAGGACAAGTTGTTGCGGTTGTTGGTGGCTACTGTTGAATCATAAAGCTGGTACCCAATGGGGACATTTTTGTGGCTCTTGGTGGTTAATGTTGAATCTTATAGCTGGAACCCAGCTCGGTAAGTTGTTTACTGCTTCTGGTGGCTATTGCTGATTCATAATGCTGGTACCCTCTGTGCACAATTTGTTCTGGTTTTTGGTGGCTTGTGCTGATTCATAATGCTGGTACCCAATGTGAACAATTTCTTGTGGCTTTTGGTGGCTATGTTTGGTTTATGAGTACTTTTGTTTATGTCATTGGCATTCATGGTGGGTCTGGTGTTGGTTCTGGGTGGTACCGCGTTGGGAGGTGTTGGGTGTAGGCGTTGGTGCTTTAGTTGAGCGGCTTTCTGTGCCGGGCGGCATCGCTGTCTGATTAGGTGTGATTGCATCGGAGTCATGGCATGCCTGTGTGGGATTGAGGTGGATGGCATGAGATGGGCAGAGAAGGGAAGGAATCGACAAGGTAGTTGAGTTGTTTTGATGAGCCCCACTAGATATTGTGCTCCCTCAAACATTTTCTCTGCACATGCTGTCAAGAGGCGTAGGAACCTCCAGCCATTGTATTTCATATCCTCAAGGAAGCCATGATCATATCGAGAGTGGACACAACACAACCAGTGGTACATAGCAGGACGCAGGGTTTAGCAGGATGGGTTTTCCCTGAAGCAAGTCGTGTCTATCTTCAGAAATGAAGTGAAGAGGCGATTGGATCATTTTACGCGGCCTAGCAAGGAATAGTGATGGTATGCTCCGCGGGCAATGAAGGTCTCATTCCCAGGATTTTTGAAGTTTTTGATCTGCTCTCCCAGGAAGTCATGCTGTTGATGCTACCAATTCTGTGAACTATCTGGTTTTTCCGATCAGTAGTTTCATTTTCCGGCTATTTTTGAATTGGTTTCAACGGCATTGTATTCATTTATTGCCTCTGTCCTGAAAGGTTTCCTCATTTACTGGTTTGCAACGTTTTAATACGGATCTATTTATGATCTGGGTGGAAGTCCGTTTCTAGGCATTTACGCCCCTCTGGTACTCGTATCGGGCATCCTTAATGCAGTGATGTGGCATGTTGCTGTTTTGATTTCGGTGTTCATCTATGTCTACACGCCCCTCAGGTTCTCGATTTGGGTGTACCTACTGCTGTGATGTGGCATGTTACCGTTCGGTTTGCGGTGTTCACCCAGGTCAAATCTGATGGCCGGCCGATCTTCCCCCGGATATTTATGTACTTGCTCTTGATTGCTGATCCTTGGCTTGTCGGACTCACATGGATCGTTTCTCCAGTTGGTTTTCTCCCGGTCCAGTTGGTTTTCTCCCGGTCCCATAGCTATCCTTCTACTGCAGCTGTACGCTATCATATTGTCAGATCACATGATCTTTGTTATGCTCGCCGATTATCAGATGCCTCCAGTTTTTAGGATGGTTATGGATTTGTATATGGATTGGAATGACGAAGAGTTATTATTTCTTCATGATCCTCTTTTCCCTTTCCATTCCAATTCCAGGGTGCACGCCGTTCTTTGTCGACAGAAGAAGAGTTACTAGCATGAGGTCTTCATTGCTGGGTTATTGTTGGGGGGCCTTCTAGCATCTTCTCTTCATGATGCTGTAGGGGGTCTTGCAACTCATACTTTCCGCTTTTGACTGGAGCGGGGGAGCCGGACATCCCCCATTTTTGGGTTTCAAATACTGGGCACCTTTTTTGGTTTTCAGGATGGTCTCCCTTTCTTCAAGCAAGATGGTCTATCTTTTTGAATGCAGGGATTGGGTTTTCCAAGGATGCTTTTCTTTCTACAAGCGAGCCTGACTACATTTTTCAAGCGAGCCCGATCTCCATATGATAGTTCCCTGCGCACTTTTGCCGTCTTCATCGACTATTCGTTATAGTTTTTATCTTTTCTTTTTCGGCTGTTGTCTTTTACTAGGGTTAGTAAAGTACGTGGGATATCGAAGGCACTCAAGGTTTCAAGTGTGCATGATCTGGTGACTGCTCAAGCGAGCCCGCCACAAGTCCAACTTGGATGACGCTATGGAACATACTTTTTTCGCCTTCTTTCTTTGCATCTATCCTTTATTTCCTCAGTGTTATGAATCATGATGCTTCTGTACTATCTTTGTATGTCTTTTCTTTGTATACAGGTATGATCTGATGGGTATGTTTTATACTACCCGATATGGCTGACCATGTACATCGAATATCTTCTCTTCAGAAGTGTATTCTGGATGTATTTGGAATATGGTGTATTCTCACTGTTTTATATAACAGCTTGAGAATGTTATGATGAACATGTACTGTCATATATTCCTATTAATATATACAGTGTTTTTTTTCTTCTGAAAAAAAAAAATTATGTAATACAAAGGAGCTTGCGAGCTTGATAATGTAATTAAATTGTACACGCTATATTTTCGTCATTAACTGACCCATAAACAAACGTACAAACAAATGCAGAATCGTCTCCTTCCTATGGAGTCTTTGGTCCATCTTTGAATGAAACTCCAGTTGTGTGCCAATTTAGGGTTACTTGATCATTTGGATCGAATTCTATGGCCACTTATTGAAATTGGTTCCGGATTGAGAATTTCTAACAAACATTTATTTTATTTTTTAATTAATATTGGAAAAAGTTACATTTGATTAAAAATAATATTTTAATAATTATTAAATATAAAATAAAATAAAAGTTTATTACTAGGTTAAAAAATTTAAAATATTTATTTAACAGATTAAAAATTGATTTATTTTGTAAATTCATTTTAAAATTATTATTTTGTGTCATATAATTGCTTGCTTTTTCGAAATATATATAAATAGGAACTGTTTGTGAACCCAGATTTTATTTTATCCTTATTTTATTTTAATAGAGATCCTTCTTATAAAAAAAAAGTATGACTATGGATGCTTACCTAAAACACAAAAACAATCGTCCAAATAGTCCAGAGTTTATTAATGAAACCCATACGTTTTAAGTTTTCTATTTACTTTAATTTATAAAATTATAATTAACACACTAAATTATTTCTTTTCACTGTATATTTTATTTTTCATATTATTTGATATAATTTTTAAATATAATATGTATTTTTTCAATCTTAAAAAAAATTGATATTTTAATATTTTTAATTATGTAATATAATTCATTTTTTTTAAATGATATCTATATGGATATATTTATTTATATAAGTTATAGTATAAAAATAGAGATAAAATTTATTTTTACAAATGAGTATTAGTTTATTATATATTTATATTGATAAAATTTTATATATATTTTTTATTTTTTTAATGAATAAAAAAATAAAAGTATTTTATAATTTTAAGATTAAAGAGAAAATTTAATATTGTTTATTTTATTTTAATTAAAAAAAATACTTCTTACTAATATGGTTGTGACTAAGTATTCACCTTACTAAAGAAGATACATAATATAATTGACAAAACTAGATAACATAAAGATCAAAAGTTTATTACTAAATCCTTGTGAATAAAGAGATGAGTCACTTTGAAGTATAAAGATGATATTGAAAAACTTATTTGTTTAATGTAAAAAGAAATTGTCATCCAATAAATAATTAGAGAATTTTTTAAAAACTATGATATTATAAAGAGGTGATCAATCCTAATTTAAGTAATAAAAAATCTCACAAATCAAATGATAAAAAATATCCTTCTATTTTAACTAAATTAGAGTAAATAAATAACATTCTTAGAATAAGAATAAGGACTTATAAGCTTGAAATAAGGTACTCCAAATGACTTATAATGTTGAAATAGGGTGCTCCAAAGGACTTATAAGCTTGAAATAGGGTGCTCCAAAATTCCATGAATATGGTGATTTGTTATAAGAATAAGAAGACTAAAGATGTAAATCATTTCTCTTAAAATGATCGGGTAAACCCAAATTAAATTACAATATCAAAATACTCATAAGAGCATTAAAGATGTAAATTATTTTCTCTGGTATACCCAAATTAAAATACAATATCAAAATATCTATAACAATATCAATCTTCATAATCTCTTAATCCATTAAAACCATGATAATATAAAAAAATTCTCTCAAATATTTTTAAATATAAAAATAAAATTAAATAATTTATTACCTTTTTAAAATATTAAAAATATTAAAAAATGAATTAAATTTTAATAATATTAATAAGCATCATAAGCTAGATGCAAACAAATATTATTATAATTAACATATCATCCTTTCATCTATGGCTTTTTCCTAAGGTTTCTTCTACATAGTTGCTCATTGTTGGTTTGGCAAGAGGGGGATCATCCCCCTTCCTCAGTCATATTTTCATGGTCAGTTTGGCAAGAGGGGGGTCGTCCCCCTCCATCAGTCAAATGGTGGATCGACCAACAATCTCTCACAAACTCCTCATCATTTGAGTTCTTTTCAAAGCTCAATTGAAGAAAATGAAGCTTTTGATCACTCTGATAAACCACTACTTGGATCATTTTGGCAACATAAAATTTTAGGATGTTGCCTACCAAAAGAAGTGAAAGATCCAAGTATGAGGTCAAATCCAACAAGATTTCAAAATAAAACTAATATATGTAGGATCATGCTTTGATTTTCAAGTTAATTAGATTATGGCCCTCTAAAAAATTCTTGATCGGTTGGATCCAAAATAAATGGAACCTCAAAGGAAAAATGGATGTGCAGCTAGAAGCAAAAGGGTTCTTCATAGTAGTTTTTTCCATGAGGGTTTTTGAAGGAGGGTTTTAATTTTTTAATAATGTTGGCCTATTCATGCTATTTTAGAAGGAGTGTTACAATCTTAAGAAGGAATACCTCCTTGCTTCCTTGGTATGGATTTAGTTTTTCCTGTTCCAAAGGATTACTGTGAGGAAGAAATCCTTGAAGCAATTCACAATGTCATTAGTAGTTTTGTCAAAGTTTAGGGGAAAACTAAGAGAGGGAGATACACATCCTATGCAAAGATATATGTCTATATGAATATTTAGCAACCTCTTCTAGCTTCAATAAACACTTATTGTCATGATAATCTTTGGAGATAGACATTGTATTTATCAAAATGTCCCATTTAGATGCAGGCCTTATATTAAATATGGGCATATTTTTAGATAGTATCCTTTGATTCATACCTTGTAATGAATATGGACATATTTTTAGAGAGTATCCTTTGATTGTAATGGATTTACAACAAATCAATCCATTCATAAAGAGTAAGAGTGTTTTGAAAATTTTCCCATAAGGAAAAGGAATTTGAGACCTTTACAAATTTAGATCAAAACCTCATGCCTAGAAATAGTTCTATGTCTCTCTCCTCTTTGGATGAGACCCTAGCACAAGAAGATAATAATTTAGTACCCCAACTAGTTATTGAAAGTCTTCCCATTTTTTTTTTGGAACTAATAAAGTTTGAGAAAAGGAATCTAGAAGGTAATAAACAAAATTCTCCACCAAATGAGTCAACTAGCTCAGTAATGGAAGAGCATGAGACTTAAGATCTCCTAGAAAATATGGATCTTGATGATCCACACATGTCAATTTCCCTACCAGACATGTCCGGATAAAGATCTGCAATCCATGTCATACTAACATATCAAGACTATTTACAGGGAATATCTGAAATCCAAGAGTCAAATAGATAATGCTCAATCTGGTTCAATTTCTTCAAATCCCCATTTAGGAGTTCATATATGTAACCTTTCAAAGATCCTCAAGATGGTTAAGGAAGACAGAAAAAAAAGACACAAGAGCATTAAGATCTTGACCCAAGAAGATAGAGAAATGCAAGTCAACTCAGAAGCAATCATGCCAATGTAAGAGTCATTTCCTCCTTTTTCAACCCAAAAACCCTAGATATTTTTCTAATTGTAATTAATATAATAATCAAATTTTCATAATTTATTATTGATTAATAAATTTATAAGTATTTTTTATTAATAAAAAAATTATATTCTAAACTTTGAGAAACTATATATATATACATATATATATATTATCTTTCATTCTAATTAAATAAAAATAAAATAAAACATCTCAAAATGTTTGTATTTTCTTACATTGAAATCTTTCTAAATCTATATGAGCATTACAATTTTAAAGATTTCTCATCCTAAAACGTAATGAATCATTTTATAGAATGTAATCAATCCTTTTTTTTTAATGCACACCGTCTTATTTATTTCTAAATCTATATTACATTAAAATTTTAAAGATTTCTCATCCTACAACGTAATCAATCATTTTATAGAATGTAATCATTTTTTTTTTTGGGTTATGCACACCGTCCTATTTATTTTTACATTATATGAGATAAATATAAAGATCCAAATTGTGTCCAAACAGCTATAAAAAAAAAAAAACAAAATGTACTAGTTATTCATTATTTGTTTTTACATATAAACAAATTTAACATCATGTAAAAAAAATTGGCCACGTGTACAGACAAGTAGTTCATTTGACAAGTTATAATAATGTAAATACTGTGAATCATTTGTTTGTGAAGTTTCTTATTCCAAAAAAGAGACATGATAATAATATAATAAATTAATTTAAATGTAATTTAATTTTTATTATAAATTATAAATTTTTTAATAAAAAAAAATTCAATAAAAATTTATAAAATGCATATCATATAAAATTTAATTTAATTAATAATAATCATTTATATTGATAATTTTGTGTTTAAATTTAATTATTAAATTTATAATTAAAAATAAAAATATCTATATATAAAAATGTGAATATATATAAAATATTGAAATAATAATTATAATTAAATTTCATTTTAAAGATTTTTTGAGTTTACAACATAAATTTTTCATATAATGTAATCAATCACATTTTCATGGTATATATATTGTTCTATTTATTGATATATCTTATATCATAAACATAAAGATATAAATATATTTCTTTCTATATGTTCAAAAAACTATAACTAATTATCATTTACTTCACATATTTTTTTTTTCAATAGATAAAAATCATCATTTTGATATTAAATCCAAGGAAAACAGTCCATAAAACTTGTACATGTGTATCTGAGGAGGAGAAAAACCAATTCTCGATAGGAGAAAGGGTTGTCCTAATCAGGCATTGGTATAATAAAATAGAGATATGTGCCCAAACAGACAAAAATGAGACACAATCTGAGAGCACACCTACTCTAAGGACCCAGCAATGGGACAAAACATCCAGGCGAAGTAGCCAAGCGGGGATACATAGATCATTGTAACAAAAGACAGAGAAAATAAACCAGGCCGCATGGTAGATATGGTTCCTAACTATGTCATGTGGAAAAACCGATGAGGCAGAGGAACCAGCCAAAGGTCAAAAGCTATGCTACCTGAGCGTTGTAGAAAATAGGGAATGTGCAAGATTACAGGTAGCATGTGCTATACAATACCAAAAAACAGATGGAGAGCATCAATGCAACATAGCATCCGGTATTGGAGAGAGATCCGAGAGCCTATAGAAGACACTATAAACCGTGAAACTACAAAGGGAAAGAGAAGGAAACCTCAGCACTATAAACACTGTATTTTATGACAGTAATGGATCCAAATACCTGTGCCAGTCCAAGTTTAGAGAGTTTATCCGCCCTGCTGTTCAATTCTCTGTAAATGTGGTGGGTAGAAGCCCTCTAAAATTGAGAGAGAAGGTGGCTAGTACGATCAATCCAGCCGCTAAGATGAGTGCTACGGAGAATATCCCTGCCCGAGACACCATCAACAATAATATGGGAATCCCCATATATATCAATGCAAGGGATTTCCAGGTGTAGAGCCACAAGGAGTCCGCTCCATAGGGCTAATAACTCAGCCTTATTGTTAGTCCCCAGGCCGCCATTCCAGAAAATATGGTAGCAATCCCCACACTGCAATTCAAGCCATGCCCCGCAGCCACAAACCCCATCCTGCTGTGCCCCATCAAAAAAGAGTGCCGGAACATTGATCGCATGAGGTCTATACCTGATAGATAGGTCCTTTACGACCTCATCCGGAGCAGTGTGTCTGCTAAGCCATTCCAGAATCCGCTGGTACATCCTGTAGGGGTCCCACAACCCCCCATTGAACAGCAGATTGTTCCTGGAGCACCAAATCTCCCAGCAGACATAGAAAGGTAGAGCCTTGTTCCCAACACCGTTAGAAGCCCAAAAATCATAAGCATGGGCCTGTGACAGAGGCCTCCAAGATGGGTAGCCAGCCCATTGAGCTATCATACCCCATAAGCTCAAAACAGTCTTACATTCAAAAAAAAGGTGGGAGACAGTTTCCAGCTGTTGTTTGCAAATGGTACATCGCCCCGGTCCGATCATACCTCTACGTTGGAGGTTCTCCCACGTAAAGATCCTCCCTTTCCTAAGAAGCCAGTTGAAGAGAATGATCTTGTGAGGAATTCTCCACTTCCACGCCTTAGTGAAACCAGGGATAACGTTGGAAGTGGGTCTTTCAGCAATCAAGTTAGTATATAATCCCTTAACACTGATGTTGGATCCCTTGTGCAGCCCACCCCACACGATCCTATCACCTGAAGGATGAAAAAGGAAGCCAACCCCCTGGAAAACCTTGATGATGTTCTGCCAAGAATCCCTATCCTCCTCCTGTAAACCAAGTCTCTCAAATGTCTTCCATACAGGAGTGCCGTTATGCCAATGAGAGATAAAATCTGAGATGAAGAAATGCCCCCTATGGGACAGCCTGTGGTATAAATCCGGGTCAATGCCATGGTCAGAAGATACTCCCAAAATATAAGAGCACGAGATAGGTATCCTCCTCCCATCACCAAGTTTCCACCTCACATTCTTCTTGACAGCCCCCAAGCTTTTAGATATACTCCTCCAAATCATGGAAGCACCCTTTAGAGGAGTCGTAGGACCAAGGATGTAAAGTTCCATAGACCTGGAGCCCACATATTTGTCCAGCATGATATTCGACCATATGCCGGAACCCGCCAGGGCCCTCCATAAGGATTTGGCTAATAAGGCCATAGAGAAAGTCTTCAGATCCAGAAGACCCCAACCACCCAAATCTTTTGGAAGGGTGATCTCCGACATCTTGCATAGGTGATATTTTTTTTTATCCCCCACTCCAGCCCATAGAAAATGGGACATGATAGCATAAATATTGTTGCATATCAGTGCAGGAATGAGGAATAAGTGCCCCCAGAAAACAGTGAGCTGCGAAAGAACAACTTGAGTGAGAATGAATCTCCCTCCCAAAGTGAGCCAACGATTAGTCCATTTCGCAATTTTATTCCTGTACTTTTCGACTAACCATTCCCAGTCTTTGTTCAGATAAGAGCAGGGCTTTAAGCGGAACCCCAAGTAGGTGATGCCATCAGAAGTTTTGTCAGCACATACTCCCAAAATCTCAGCAATATGAAAAATATCAGCCTCCTCACCATGTTCAAAAAGCAGCTTGGACTTGTGTTTATTGATGACAAGGCCCGTGGCCGTGCCAAATCTGTCCAACAAGGAGTGAAGGAAGACCCAGTCTTCGCGAAGGATGCAGCCAAAAACCAGTAGATCATCAACAAAAAGTGAGTGGGTGATCCTGACCTGTGGAGAAACCAGCATACCTGTAAAATGTCCCTCCAGAGCAGCACAATTGATCAGCCGACTGAAACCCTCCATAACAAGAAGAAAGATGAGCGGGGACAGTGCACAGCCCTGTCTCAGCCCACGTCCAGCATTGAAGAAAGTAGAGGGGATCCCATTGATGATGACACTATATCTCACCGAGCATATACACGCCATGATCCATCGAATGGCAGGCAGTTGTAGACCAATCTTGTATAGAGCCAATCTAATGAAAGACCAGTCTACGGATTCATAAGCCTTGTAGAGGTCGACCTTGAAGATAATACCACCCTGTTTCTTATCGTGCATAGTGTGCAGAGCCTCCTGCGCAATGGCAACGGCATCGTGAATTGATATTCCATTTAGGAACCCATACTGTTCATCCGAAATCCACTTAGAGAGAGTTTTCTTCAGCCTGTTTGCAATAATCTTCGAAGAGATCTTGTATAATACATTGCAAAGAGAAATAGGGCAGAAGTCTGAGAAAGATATAGGATCCAAAGTCTTAGGAATGAGTGCAATGAAGGTGGTGCTAATGGCACCCGGCATCTGTCCCTTTGTTCGGATCGACTCAATCAACTCCAGCAGTTCAGCTCCTACAAGATCAAAAAAGCAGATGAAAAATTCAACCGGCCACCCGTCGGGCCCAGGGCTCCTGTCCTTGGCGAAAGTTTTCAATACATGCTGTAATTCCTCCAATGAAATGGGGGACATGAGATCCCCAGCAGAGCGCTGGTCAAACATCACCGGTATTTGGTTAAGAACCCACTGTTGGCTGTGACAAGAGATACCCTCATCTTGTTTATAGAAATCACCAAAAACTTCAGCAACATATCTCCTAATCTCTACTTCATCAGAGATGATGGATCCCTCCTTGTCTCGAATGCGCCAAATGGAATTTTTAGCCCTTCTGCCAGTTGCGCAGGCATGGAAGTACTTAGTATTTAAGTCTCCCTCATCGAGCCACTGCTTCCTGCTCTTTAGCTTCCACGTGAGCTCTTCGATTTTAAGAAGTTCTGTCTTCCTACCTTCCAGCGATTTTAATAATTCATATTGACCAGCATTAGGAGGCTGAGATAAAAAATGGTCATAAGTCCGGGCAATGCGTGCTGAGATTTCAGCCAATTCCCACCTCTGTGCTCGCTTCTTTTCACGCTCCCAACTCTTGACAATATGCTTCAATGCCGCCAATTTCGTAGTTAAACCACCAGCATATGGGGGAAGCACCGCCTCTTCATTCCAGAAATTCGATACCAGATTGTTGAAATCAGGGTCGGAGAGCCAGACCCTATTGAATTTGAAAGGGGCTCCCATATTAATAGCTTCATGGCGCCACGACAAGCGAATTGCCCTATGGTCCGACAGAGAAGAATCATGGACAGAGAGGCACATGTGTCCCAAGTTGTTAATCATCCCAGCACTGACCATGGCACAATCCAGAACTTTGGAGATGTAGTCATCCCCGCACCTGTGGTTTGACCAGGTGGGAACAGCAGGCCGTGTATTGATGTTAATCAAATCCCGATTGTTCAGAATGTGCAAAATTCTGCTAGCAGCCCGGTCGATCCTTGCTCTTTTGCCCCACGATTCATCTACAGAGAGGGCGACATTGTAATCTCCTATCATCATCAAGTTATTCAGGTCCAAGATCCCACTATTGTCCATCTTGTCCCAGAATTCCACCTTCCTGTTGCAGGGTGCGTAAACATTAATGATGGCCACCTGTTCGCAAAATCCCCTGATAAAACCATATAGAAAGATGCCCCCAAAGAATTTGTATGCTGTGAAGTTGAAATGTAGAACATCCCATCCTACGGCGGCGCCACCCGATCTACCCACTGCGTCAACTCCAGTAGCCTTCCAACCAGGGCATATTTCTAAGAGAGCGTTCACCGCATCCACACGTCGAGAAAGGGTCTCCTGAAGACAAATGATCGAAGGACTGACGTTCCGAACTAAATCCCTGAGGCGAACAATATTTGAGGGGTCGCCAATCCCTCTGATATTGAGTGATAAGATGGTAGTCATATCCCACCTGCATGTGGGCGGCTCGCTCTAAGGGCCCAGTCCGATTCATTGTCCAATACAGGTATCTCCTGTAGATTCAAAACCTCACCCCTGTATAATTCTTTGACCTTTTTTCTCCCACGGAAGTGTCTGGAGCTCTTACTCGAGGTTTTCCGGACAGTGATATTTTCCGCAGACCCCGACGAAATGGTAGGAGAGATTCCCCTGACCTTCCTATCAAAGACGGTCAATTCTGCAAAGTCCAGAGTAGGATCCTTTAGAAGTCCCTCAAGGTCAGTCTCAGCGTCGTTCCTGGGCGATTCAAATCCCTGTTCAGGGGCAGTAGATCGATCAATGAAGGGAGATGCCCATTCCAGGGCAGGCATCGAAGGGGAAGCAGAGAGAGGGCAATCCGCAGGGAGGTCGTGATTAGTGTTAGGGTCGCCTCCAGAGCCGGGCGGAATAAATGGGTGGGTGGGATCGGTAATTGTAGCAGCATCGGGCGATAAAACATCCAGATCATCGTCATTAGATTTTCCATTAGGAGGTGAAGCCCATACCAGGGCAGGCATGGAAGGGGAAGCAGCGAGGGGGCAATCAACATGATGGTCATGTTTAGTGGAAGGGACATTCACGGTGCAGAGAGGGAGCGTAGAGTGGGTAACAGATATGGAGGGAGGGACGGCCCCATATCGAAAGGTAGAACCGACTTTCGCCGACCGACAACGGGAGGGGATATCTGCCAGAGGAGAGGCTTTAGAGGGGGGAGGCGTGTGCACCCCAGAGCCAGCCTTGCCAATTAGAGAAAGATGACCATCCGGGATAGCATTGCAGAGCGACTTATCCGAGGATTCCGCCTCAGCGGATAAGGAAGAAATACCGCCTTGACCCTTAGGCAATGTGTAATTGCGCCTCCTTGCTTTCTTCGAGAACCTGGTAGGGCATTCCCGCTTAAGATGGCCCGTTTTGTGGCAACATAGGCATCTAAAGGGGATACCCCAATAGTCGACCCGTTGGAGGTGTCTCCTTCTGCCCCAGACCAATTCAACATCCCCCGCCAGCAGATGCATAGTGGGCACTTCAATCAAAATCCACGCAACACGTTTGTCCGGGACGCCAACGCTCCGCGGGTCAACGTATCTTGTCGATCCAATTGAGTTACCAATGGCAGTGAGAGCCTTTTCAGTCCAGTATTCAAGCGGAAGGCCAGGTAATTTGGCCCAAATGTACTTGCCCCGCGGGGCATCTACAAGAGGATCAAACCCTAAATACCAAGGCATAATCTGGAGATAGCTGCGACCAGATACCCATATCCTATCCATTACCTTGCTGCGATCTTGTTCGTGCATGAAATGTACAGTGAACTAGTTCCCCATAAGCATGCTGATCTTTGGCATGTATCCCACCTTTCTGGTCCAACACCTTTGGGCCCATTCATGCATGTCAATCTCCTTTGAGTCAGCATAAATCCATCTGCCAACCAAATACATAATTAAAAAAGTAAAAGAGACATAACTACTTTGAATATAAATTTCAACATTTCATTTGTGCATACTAAGAATATTCTAGAATATTATGTTGAGGTTAAATACCTACTATAGATCTAATAATTATTAATAATTAAATTAAAATTTTGGAAGCCTTATTTCAAAATAGACATGTCTATCTACATAAATATAAATACTAACTATAAATTAATATCCATTTTACCACATTCATTGAGCCTAGAATAGATGGTGACATGATGTGCCGTGGTGAAAAGGTTACCAATTTCGTTAATCATGACTACTCAAAACACATGTGAAGCCTCCACTCATTTCAAGAGCCTCAATATCTATCAAACAAAAAAATTAATTTATTATATAAAATTAAATTCATATAATAAAATAATAATGACTCATATTCATAATTTTCATCTTTCAAAATTCTATATTATAATTTAATTAATAAAAATCTAAAAAAAACTAGTATTTATAATAAAATATTGTTTTTCAACTTTAAATATAAAAATTAATGTATATAAATTTGTTTGTTAAATTCTGCATTAAAAAATTACATCTTGAAAATTTTTATGCTTTCCATACATCTGCACTCATTTTTACAAATATTTATCTTAATTTATTATATAACATTGTGCCAAAAGCTCATATACTCATTGGCCAAACTTGATATATTTTATCTATCTTTATATTATATATAGTATTATTTATAAATAAAATATAATGTATTAAAACTTATATATATTTTTATTATTGAAAATTTTGAGAAAACAATTATAACACACTTATATTTTTAAAAGGTTTATCACACACTGGAAAAAGGTTTATCACACCATGAAACCAATGACTTCATGATGGTAGATCTATATTCTCCTATTTATTAGTTTATGTTAAGAGAAGGATTTAACAATAAAATAAATTATTTATTTTTTAATATTACTAAAAAAATAATTGTGAGACATTTGACTGTAATATAAGTGAAAAGTTTTAATAAATTTTTTACACTATAAAATGATATAAAATGATATGTGTTTCTAATTATTTTTTCATAATTTTTGGATAAATTTATGTTATAATTAGTAAAATTCTGTACAATAATTCTTCATTGTTAAACATTTTAGAAAAACCATGAAAATTTATTAAAACCCTTCGAAAATGATTCATATTCATTTAAATAACAGACTTACCCATAATCACTGCCACCAAAATCTATACAGATCCTCTGCCTTTAAAAATAATTAAAATTTCCACTCTATATCGCAATTTGCAACTTTTTTTCCAAAACATAGTTTATAACACAGAAACTAAACTAAACTGGGATACCACACTTATTTATTGATACATTTATAGCCTTAATATATATAATTTTTTTCAAACCCTAAAATTAGGGTATTTTATGAAATGAGGAAGAGAGGATATGACATCGGGAAGGGAGACTACAGGCTCAACGCAAATTAGCTGAACAGTGACAAAGCAAGTATGTTTATATAATCCCTTGACTGACGACAGTTATCCCTAGAATGTAAGCCCTGGACTGACGACAGTTATGACAATGTGCAAGAAACACACCATTTCTGACTTTGCAGGAGGGGCAAAGCCAGATCAAAGGATCTGAACATTCAGGGCGGACACACCCAAAAGCTTTAATGCAAAAGCACACAAACAGCTCTTTGATATGGAGATAGATATAGCCTGCCAAGACTCCACAGAGAAGAGCCACAATAACTGCTCTGTCAGGGAAAAGAAATGGCACCACAAGGGCCTCCATCCAACCCACATCATTGAGGCCGCCATGGAGGTGGTCATCCAGCTTGTTCAAAAGGATCTTGAGGGAGAGAACCACTGCAGAAAATCCAACCTGGGCACTTCCAGCAGGATATGCATACTCTGACATAGATGCTATTATAGCAATGAGAGAATGAGATAAAAATGCAAGAACAGTGAATCCAAACATGGCACTGCCCATCTGTGGCTCAAGTTGCATCCCTTTGCAAATTAGGGACACTGTGTTATAAGTGAAATGGATGTGGTTCATGTGATAGAATGATGTCTGGACCAATTTCATCAAACTTAACTCCTGATACAATCAAACAACAGAAAAGTATTGCAGCCATTGAAGGATATAGCATCATTGATACTGTTGGTGCAAATTATAATAAGAAGAACCAATACCAATTATAATTACCTTAAGGGCAACGTGAGGGATCTGTGGTGGGTTATTGCAGTAGACCATCACGAAGACATTAACCAATACTATCACAGCAGTTGCCTTGAATTTCAGTAATGTTTCCATCTTTTCTTCTCATTCAAATCTGTTTGTGGTTGTTGTTGTAGAGATCAAACTATATGTACAGAGCTACGTGGTTGTGATTCCACGCAAATAAGAGTGATCTCTTAGCGTGAGAACAAGACCGCTTTCACGCTGAGTTGAGGGGGAGGAGCCGTGTTCATGTTCAATGCATTTTTAGTCAAATGTTTTGACGCGTTCTGCCCACTGTTGTAACCAGTCAGTGTTACCTGGATCGGATGAATCCTGTAAAAGCATGCCATGCCATGGTCAAGATTGGTAAAAATGTGGTGCATTGGTCCAACATTTACAAGGTTTTTGACTTGCAAATCCAGGACACAGGGACAGGTTGAACACGTTTCCATTATGGCCATTTCAGGTTTTTCAAAAGCGAATAATAATTTTTTTTATACACCATAGTTAAATTAATGATAGTTCTTTATAAATCATGAATTCAAAGCTCAAAAATTTCATATGGGTTTTTAATAATATTACTTATATTTATATAAATTTCACCTATTAAATTTTGTATTTTTAAGATGTATTTAAATTAGTTCAATATTATTTATGTATTAAGATTGATATTTATCATTATGTTATTTTTAATTTTTAATTAAATTTATTAAATAAAAAAAATTATATGAATAATTGCCAAGTAAAAATAAGTTATGGTTTTTTGTGCATGTAATATTCATAAACATAAGATTAGTTTATGGTATTGTTGGAAAACCTATTTACAAGTTAAGAATATTTTCTAGAAAATAGGAGTGAATTTATGATGTTAAGAATCTTGTTATGTGTGTGTTGAACTCATATATACATTATTTTTATAATTAATAATATTAATAATAACTAGTCCCGGATTCGGGTGACCAAGTAACATGAGATGGCATTAAACACCTGCATTTTTTCTGAAGCCAAGGCAATTAAAATGAGAGAACGATGATGCTTCAGACTATCCATCTACACAGATATGAGGAAATACATGCACTATGGTAGCATGATGATAAGGACCTGGCATTTATGGATAGCTTAGGAACTATACATTCATTTAACAAGGTGAAGGTTTAATCATTAGGAACTGGTTGTAGAAGGTTGGGTGATAGAGTTGTCAAAGACCTGTAACAATGGTGAGAGAGCGTGGTTGTCCTAGGAGAACGGGTGGAGGCCAAGATTGATCGCCTCTTCCTCCCTGGCATGCCCATGGAGCACAACACTTCAATGAGGATCTCCTATGCTGTTATCAACACATGGCCGCAAACATGGAGTCTCGGGAGCTGGGAAATACTGGAGACAACCTATGGGCATTACAAACTCTATTTGGCTGCCACCTCCGAGCCCAAGAAGAAGTAGTGACAGTGGTCGAAGGTTGGCTCATGGACCTTGACTTCCACCTAGTTCATGCTTGGGTAACACTAAGAGTCATCACTGGAGCTTTGAGTATATAATTATCGCCCCCTTTTTCACCTCAAAAATCATTCTACGCTACTAATATGTCTTCCTCTTAGACCCTTCCAGACTTTGTATCGTAAATTCATAAAGTAAGGGGAGTTTGGCTATTGAATTTCTTGGAAATTGGGCAATGTTGTGGAGAAAACACCAGAGGAGCCAATGCCTTCAAGGAACAAGGGAGAAAAACTAATGATTAGTGGTGAAGATGCAACAACCAATCTGTAGTCAAAGGTGCACCCTTAGTTGGATGATGATGCTTACTATGGCCTCATATTGGTGGACTGGTAGTGTCTACCTTGGCTGAAGGAAGGCGAGGAGAACAAGACATATCACAAATGAGAATCGAGAAAATATCTCTTTGCTACTCTTATTCTTTTGTTGTTCCTCTATTTTTTTATGACACAAACTATTTTCAAAACATTATAGGATGCCATATGGTCACCCTCACATGGGTAACAGGTCATACCTACAATAGTTATTGCGTAGCTAGTCTTTTTTATTTTTTGTTCAAACCAGACATCATTTGCCAAAGACTTTCTATGACTACAAATTGTGTAATTTTTCTGTAATGTAATGAATTCTATCTATTACTACTACTAATAATAATAATAAGAAGAAAAAATTTGATGTAATAAGGATTTGAAGGAAATGGATATTTTGATGAGTGTTAGGGTTTGCAGCCATGAAGTCTTGCCATGTGTGGTAGTCGATGCCTGGTTGTCCATAAGCTTTGATGGAGTGCATAGGAGTTTAGTAGAAGACTTTTTATTATCCACAGTGGTCATTGTAGGAAATGTTTTGTTTTAGAGACTGAGAAGTTCACATCTCTCTGTAGATATATGCCCTGGACCCTTGAGGGAAAGTAGAGATTTCGATATGCAGAAGGCCCATGCACTTGGGGTCGTGACGAAAATGGAACCATGGAAAAGAGTAACAATTGATTTAAAGTCATTGTTGATGGCAAGAGATCTACTCATTAGAAAAAAATTGAGGTAAAAAATAGGTCTCAAAACAAAAATATGCAACAAAAATTAACTTTATAAGAACCAATATGATTCAATATGATGATTTAAACCATAGGGATGACTCACCATTTATATAGTAAAAAGGTAAAGAGATAAAGAATAAAAAAACATAAAACTACCTTTTCAACTCATATTTTCATCTTATATTTACACACTACTCAAATTTGATCTGGGAGCACCTCATTACATAATTTATTTTCGACCCAAGGAGTACCCATGTTGCATACTTTCAGTGGACCGTACTACATGAAAGTATGCAACATGGGTACTCCTTGGATGAAGATTTAAATTTTGCATCCAACGAGTGCTCCCATTCAAAATTTGAGTAAAATCATGGAGAGATAAGTTAAAAATATGAGTTGAAAACTTATGTTTTTTTTTTCTCCCTCCAAAACTTGATAAGTTAGTCTAATATTATTTTATTATTTCCACTATTATTTTATAATATTCCTTGGGAAACCCATTTTAGACCTCAAAATTTCTCTAATGCTTATATAATGGCCATGGCGGGAATGAGCTTGTTGGATGCCACAGGAGTTAACTTTTATATCAAATTTGATACTATGCTTTGCTAGGATGAGTCTTTGGCGCATAAAGGAGTCGTGGCCTGTGCACATTTGTGGTTGGCAGAATTGAGGTTCTAGGATACTACTTGATTATACAAAAGAATGGATGGATCTAGCTTACGACAGTAATAAATCTCAGATCTTATTCCCAAATCCTCCCTTCTATGTGTCTCCTCTATCTCCTTTCGATCTAAATATAGAAAAAATATAGAAAGAAAGAGGAAAATACCAGATCTTCTTCAATAATTTAAATGGGAATCCCTCTATTTGATGGATCTAGGACATGAATCTAATGAAAAAACTAAAGAAAAACATTCAAAATGACTTGGGAATACCAACAACACTCCAAGTTTTTTTATACGAAGGAAAAGTGCAACAGGACTCTCTCTAGTTGAAAGATTGTGGCGTGGCAAACGATTCTACCATAATATTAAATCTGAGGCTGCAAGGTGGTGAAAACCCTAATTCAAATCCTAGAAACCTCAATGGATCCATCTCTTGCAAGGATGTAGTGAAAGGGAAGATTACCGCTCCAGTTGATCTGATCCAAAAAAATTTACAACCTTGTATTGTTGAGAAAATGGGCAAGGTATCGCCCATGGATTTGAAGACCCAAGAGGTAAAATCCTATTTTGTTGATGTACAATCTATGGCATTAATGTGTCAGTTTAATGGCTTCTATCCGAGCCCTGAAGAATTATATCAGTGGGGGTATTCCTCTTGGACACAAAACTATGATCTCTACTTATGTTCCAAAGGATTCTTCATAGTTCAATTTGACACAGGAAGATATGGAAAAAGTTCTGAAAGAAGGGCCATCATTTTTGGGTTGATTTGGGCCTTTCATTACCCCATGGTTCCCAAAATTTGAAGCTATGATCATGGTGGTAACAAAAATATTGGTATGGGCGAGCTTACCAAACCTTCCTCTTGCATTTTGACACTATTAAGTATTGGAGGAAATTGGAAATACCCTCGGTAAATTCAAAAAAATGGACCTCGACAAAACAACAAAAAACATCTTTACATTTGTCGAAATATGTGTAGAAATAGACCTTAGCAAAGGTCTCTCTAATTGAATTCTTTTAAAACATGAAATCCTTCAGTGGACACAAGTTTGGATTATGAGAATACAAAACTATGATGTCGCACATGTTTTAAAATAGGACATCTTCAAAACACTTGCCTACAAGCAAAAAAGGTTAAAAGAAAAGAGGCAGGTCCCAAAACCAAGGCAATGGAAATTTCCTGAGATCGTTGATGATCAAGAAGAAGCAACCATGTAAAATACTCAAAATACAACAACACAAACACAACTCAGTAGCCAATCAAATGGAGAAGCTAGATATCAATCAAGAATAATGGCTCATAGACAGAAGGGTACTAAATCAATAGAGATCATAGCAATAGTGCAACAGGAAGCGGAAACACACACTGAAATGGAATTGAGGGGCATAAAGAGGTCACATGTTTTCAAGATATTGAACTCAATTAAAAAAGCATCTTAGAAGGTAGAAGGAAATCACTTGGAAATAGTAACAACCAATCCTAAACAAGCACTTTGGAAAAATGTAGAGAAAAAGAAAGGAAAAAAAGAGGAAGCTAAGTGATTTTTATCACACTTAGCCCTAGGAAAATTATGTAATTTTTAAAGTGTCTTTCTTTTATTGAACATCAACGAACATGCTGACATGACCAAATGCTTATCACCATCTACATAATGTAATTAATGTAATTTTGTTGTTTGATTTCAGGTTCAATAAAATTAAGATTTTTCCATAAGAAAAAGTAATAATAATAGTAATAAAGTTATAATTTAGTTAATTTTATGAATTTTAATTTTGACAATATAAGATGTATCATCAAGTAAATATTTTGATATTTATTATGAATTATTTACATTTATTAGTCATTTAATTTATATGGCTAGTTAGCTTGCCAGTTTTCTTTGACATGTTTTATAATTTTTTTTATTTTATGTTTTTAATATGAAATGCATAACACTAATTATATATGTAAAGAGATCTATTTTGAAATAAGTTTTAATTTTTTTATGCGCTTATTAATTAAATATAAATATAAAGTTATGAAATTAATAATGGTTATAAATATGAATCATTATTTTACTTTATATTTTAAAATAAATTTTATTCCCATTTATTGTATCATTATTTGATTTTATAGTCATTTGTAATGTACTATTGCATCTCTATTATAACTATGTGGTTTGTTGATTTCACTTAACATCATTTTCTTGATAATAAACATCATTAAGTGTTCCAAAAAGATAGATCCAAAAACTAATATGATCTATCCGGAAGAGTTTCCTTGATAACCATGAGTGACAAAAACCTCCATCTTAAAAAAATAAATTTTAATTTACAATTATTATTTATATTTCACATATTTACATATATCAATTTATATTTCACATATACACAAATATACAAATATATATTATTTATATGTATTAAGTTTTTATATTATTATTAATTATAAATTTTGAAATATTATATCAAAAATGGTTTATAATAATGATGATAATTAATTTTTTATAATTTTACTCATAAAAACCAACTATATAAAATTATTCTTATATTTTTAAATTTTGTAATTAAGTTAACATTAATAATTAAATTGACATTGTTTTATTATTATTATTTTTTACAGTATTTTCTCCGTCATGAGTTTTAGAACATCTCTACTAGCAATAAATAGTAAATAAATTTGATTATTAAAAAATATTTTTACATTCCCCCCTCCCCAAAAAATCATTTATTGTCCTTCCATCAAAAGAAAAATATACATATTTCTTCTCCGAGGGGTTGTAAGTGATCCATTGGCTATAAGAATAACCAAAATACTTAAGAACTTATTTTCTATTTATCTGTTCTACATTAGACCCCTTCAAGTAACTTAACATCTCTTTCTAGATTGACATTGGTGTCCCGAATCTTTTAAAGAAAATATGCATCCTATAAACTTCACAAAACTATAAAAAAATCGCTATGTGTCGACATTATATATGAAAAATCATATCATGGATCAAACGGTCGTAAAAAATTCATTGATTATGAAGGTTCCACTATGGAGAGGAAGAGATTATTTTTCGCAGTTCATTGGCCCACATTTAATTCCTATAGATGTGTGTAAAAGAAGGCTAATCCATGACTAATTTTGTATTTTTCATATAGAGGTGTGAACTCTGATTTCATATTGCAATCGCTATCTAGAAAATAACACGGCAAACACGGCAAAAATAAAATAAATATTTATTATTAAAAAACTTATTCATTATTATAATTTTTAATTTTTAATTTTAAAACTGGGAAATAATAAATGAAATTAAAATAAAATAATATATAAAATAATGAAAAAGTAAAATTTAATTACAATAAATTGAAATGAAAAATAAAATAAAAAATAAAGGATAAATAAAATAGAAATAGTAGAGACATTTAAAAAGGCATATTTAAAAAAAACCCAAAGGACATAAACTCGGAATGAGAGAAACATCAAATCAAAAGATATTTAACAGAATAGGGTGAGCTAGAATTGATGATGAAAAAATAAATTGGAGGATGTTGAGTCATAAGCAGGGAGAGAGGCATAGTGTGAGGGGTACGAGCATACAGAAAATCAGGAAGGGTTTAATGGAGAGTGGTTAAGTTTTAATTATTATTATGTTTTTAAGTAATGTTGTTAGATTTTTTCATTTTTAATGTTTTGTAATGATGTAGTAGAAAGTAGGGGTTAATATTTTGGTGTAATTAAAGTAAATAAGGTATTTAATGTAATGAGAATGTTCAGCAATGTAGCTTTTAGAATGCTATTATAGAATATATTTACAAATAATTTTTTTGATATGGGTTTAAATGCAGGATTTATTATAGGAGTAAGGAATTTGATAGATTTATTGAGTCTACTGGATTGATCTTTAACATTTTTGAGTTATTATTTAAGGGTTTTGTGAGGTTTGAAATAAGTTTTCATATTTTTTTAGTTAAGCTTTTTAAATATTATTAATGATTTTATGAATGTAAGGGAGTGAATTTTGGCCTTAGGAAAATTACTTGAGAGAGGGTTTTTAGTCTTAAGTTATATAATGAAGTAGAAAAGATCTGTTAATTTGGGAAATGGAGTATCCATTAGATAAGAGGGCATTATTGAAAATGGAACACTATTTGTTTAAGATTTAGGGAGCAAAAATTCGAATGATTCAAGATACTAGAATTTTAAGAGACTTTTTTTAGCAAGGTGGTGGTGGGATTGGCCATGAAAATACTTATTGGTATAATATGTTTTGTGAAAGGCTCAATGGGAGAGGGAACCATCTAGTTACCAAGTGATTAGAACATAGAGGAAAAATTTCGAGTTATCTTGTTAGTTTCGATGGTAAAGTGAATGCGAAGATATATGATGTTGAGTTGGTAAAAACATGATGTTATTGATGAATGACCATGGTGCCAAATAACAAAGTGTTATTAGCAAATCATAACTAAGATTTATGTTTGATATGGAAATTGTCAAAGTTTCCATTAATATGGTTACCAAAATGGAAGATAAGGATAAGTGGATTGCTTTACCTTGTGTTTGTTCATAGAATTTATCTCTAAAAGTGAATAAAACAAAATAAATGTCTTGATAAGGTTTAAGGTTTATAGGTAAATGAGCTTGGAAATAAGTTCAGTGGCTTCTGAAATAGAAACTTTGTTGAAAAGGGACATAACATCAAAACTAACCATAAACTCTTGGTCATTGATACAGAGATTATGGATTTTGTGGAAGGTCATCAGAATTTTTAATCTATAAATTGTCATGGATATTCAACTAGAATAGTCATCACTACAGATCTTACAATAGTATGAAATATTTTACTATACATGTTATTACCTTATACCTTATATTTAATATTAGCATCATAATGCTCAATATTATGGAAATAACTAAAACTAAAAAAAAGACACAAGAAAATGAACACAAGATGCTACCCCATAGCCCAACACAAGATAAAAACTAGCTAGAAGGTGAAGTATATCCACCAATCTCTTTCTCTTAGTCATAAAATGTAATATTAAAGAAAGGTGCACTCATTATGGAGTTTACATGGACATTTTGTCTTGAGTGATTATGGAGTTTACATGGACATTTTGTCTTGAGTGGTTGCTACTAAATATTCTACCTCCCAAATTACGCTTCAATATCCCACTCCTAGATGCTTTATTCAATTATGAAATAAATACCAATACGGAAATAATAGAACCACTTGCTTTTCTAACATCTTATTATTTAACATAACCAAATATTTTTATTGGGTTAAGGTTAGGATTTTTGCACCACTCAATCATAAATTAGTTTTAAGGTTTTGGACCTTATAAAATATTCTTAAAATGCCACATACGATTTCCCCATATGTGAGTAATATGGGCTAGCATGGAATCTACTTGGACCCATTGTGGTCAACAAGGTAGGTTAACTTGTGGCAATAATAACTTCTATATATGAAATCCAATTGAGTTGATTTTCACACTGTTGGAAATATTTTTATGTGTGCAACAACATCTAGGGGTTTTCATATATGTTAACAAATTTTTGACCCAAAAGGGTGTCATTTAATGCCTCAAAAATGAGTTTAGAAGTTTCTAAACCCCAAATCACCAAACTAGGAACTAGCCCTAAAATGGGCCCTATAAGTCAATTCTTCCAATTTTTTTGCCTTGAGAGTACCAAGATAGATGAAAAATTATGTAATGATCTATTTTGGATCATAGCCCCTATTTAGGGAGGATTTTGGTCCCCAAAATATTTTAGTAAATAAGATCATAAAACTTTCTCTTTATCTTTCCCTTGGGGTAGGGTGTATGAAAGCCAGTTATGGTCTCTCATGATGCACTAGTGGCAATGCAAACATGAAAAAAAAAACAATATGTTAACTTGAAGGGATGATTTGAGGTACTTCTATTTTGAATTTGACTATGGTGTAAAAAGATGAAATGTAGGAAAATGAATAAAATTTCTTAGTGTATAATTTATATTTATAGAAATCAGGTATAACTATGTGAAATTTTATGTTTCTTAATAGGGGGATGTTATTTTTCATGTAAAATTAAATGTATATGTTTGTTAGTGCTAACTTTGAGTACCTAAATGATGTAAATTTTCTTCAAATTTTTGTATAAATGTAGAGAACAAATACATACATACATACATACATACATAAATACATGACATATAATTAAAGTCATTATATCCTTGAAATTAAAAGGTCTTTCATTAATGTTGCATATAAGGGTCTTAGCATTATTATAAAAAAAATAGGTCTCAATATTTGTTGGTGCACCATATATATATATATATATATATACAACATAAATAAAAGAAGTATGCATTCTATGATCATATATATATCAAGAACACAATATATCAAAAATAGTAAACAAGGTTGTTTAAAAAAAAAAAACGTGCATGTGCTCCTATAGGTAAAACACTAGTTCTCTCTTCAAATATATTTGTCCATCCCTCTATAGTCTACCCATTCTTTCTCATGCTTGCTCACTCACTTTCTTACTATCTACCCCCTTTCCCCCCACCTCTATTTACCTCTCTCTTTCTCCATCTCTTTATTTATCTACCCAACTTGTTCTCTCCCCTTTCATCTCCATATTTGTCACTCTCCCTCCCTCCCACACTCCCTTCCTTGCTCTCACTAACAAAATCTCTCTCTCTCTCTCTCTCTCTCTCTCTCACACACACACACACACACACACACTTGCACACAACCCCACTCTCTTTCCCCCTATCTCTTTATCTATCTACCCAAATTGTTCTCTCCCATTTCATCTCCATATTTGTCACTCTCACTCCTTCCCACACTCCCTTCCTCTCTGTCTCTCTCTCTCTCTCTCTCTCTCTATAATTTTGTTAAAGTTAGAAATTTTGAATGTCTCAATCCCAAATTAGTGTTAGGGTTTTGGACCTTCTATAATATTATTGAATGGATACACATGACTAGCCCTACATGTGATTAATAGGGGCTAGCATAGAATCCACTCAATACTGTTAGTGTCCTATGTTATAGTAATCAAATTTAGGCTTAATCTTTTCATCATTATAACAAATTTGTAAAATTATATCTTAGAGATCAAGTTATTAGTTTTTTGAGTGAAGTGTGAGGTCATATGAATGGTTTGAGTCTAAGTAGGGTTATGTTTAAAATGTTTCAACATAAGTTTATGGGAATGTGTAAATCAAGCCATGAGTGAAGATCATAATGAATTTGAGTTTTCATCATTTAGTCGAGTTCAATGGTGTCTTGGCAAGTCATTTCCAAGGTCGAATCATCATATCATCATCATTACAATTTGGTGTTGCGCTCATCATTTGCGTTGCACTTTCATATTTGAATTTGTAACTAATAATTATAAACAAAGGAGACTAGGAATTAGTGGAAGGTGAAAAATGCATGCATTTGGCTCTAAAAAATCCACTGAACCAATTTATCCTCCTCAGATGTTCTGAACAGCCAAAGGAATTTTCTTTGCTTTGTTTGCAAGGGACTCGTTGCACTTGTTCAAGCTAGAGGTTTTCTTTCTACCAAGACCATCACTAGGTTCCAATTTATCCTTTCTAGCATAATTCATGTTGTGTTGTGTTAGTTTAATATTTGAAAACTAAGGAGAGCACTTAGAAGAACTTGCAACCCTCAGAACCTTTACCCCGTTATGTTTTTCTGCTACGTTATTGTCAAAGGAATTAATATTTGACAGAAGGTCAAAGTTTTGGCATTCCTTTTTGTGAAAAAAGGTTAAAAGGAGGTATTTGAGGTTGTCAACACCATTCATCAACCATGTTACCCGGTCTGAGACTTCGACACCTAGTCAAATTTCATTGCGCTTAAGCATCATGCTTCTGTTGTAGGTGATGATTGTCAAGGTTGGGAGTTTACAATATGAAAATATGTTAAGCAATAGGTATATCATGTTTTAAAGGTTATATTTCACATGTATAACACATTGAAAATCCTATGAGGTGATCATAAGCCTGAAAATCATGAACTCATTGTGTTTTGGCTGTAGGGGTTTTGTTGTGTTTTTCATTGTTTTAGCATTTAACTTCAAAATATGTTTCTCAAAAATTGGATATGAACTTTGAAAAATTAAAAGAGGTTTTTGTCAAAAACAAGCTAAATAACAAAAAATTCCTTTAGTTTATTCATAGGTACCATAACTTGGAATATTCAAATGAATATTTACAACATATTTTTCATGTGTCATTATTTCTTGTTTTAGTTATGATTTTTGGGCACGGATTCTAAGGATCGAGAGAATGATTTTTGAAACATGAGAGATTTTTATCTCAACAACAAGATAATATACAAAAACATCCTTTTGTTTCATAAAATATATCATTATTCGAGAGATATGATCTAATCTTTAACCCCTAGTTTCTGGAAATTTGGTCCCTATTTCCTAGCAACTAATTTGTAAATCTAATGTAACTAGCTCTATCTTTGGGGAAATGGTTGAGATTTAACCCTTAGTCCAAGGATGAGATAATTGTATATATTTCATGAATTTTATCGTGAAAATTTTTGGTTGTTCAGGGTTTGATAGAGAAGACATTGTGCATTGTACATTTCCATAAAAGAAGTTTCAGTGAATGATGAAGGTTGAAGTCTACTTTTTTAGGTATTCATGTGTCGATTTCTTATGGTGATGTTTTATCTTGTGTATGTGATTTTCTCTCTTGTTATAATCATGCTTGTAACATACCCGAGTTAAAATTTCATGTAATGAAAGTAAATGAAGGTAAAATAAGACCATGGTTAACATACACTTATTCTAAGCTTAATATTGGGAAAAATATCCTAGTGGGCATCACTAGATGTGTTTATGGCTAAGGGGAAATTAGAAAATGCAATCGCTAAGGCTTTAAAAATGAAAAAAGTATTTTTGGCATATAATTATTTTTGAAAATAAAGGAAATTAGGAGAGAAGGAAGGTGAAAGGTCATAGGTTGCATGTGAGGAGGAAATTGAAGAAATTAGAGCCATGAATGATAAAAATACCTTAGATAATATTTTGGTAGCCTTTTATTTGTTCATTTTCAGAATTACACTCAGAGAGGAGAATAGCACCTAGAGGAGAAAGAGATTAA